>CAUYQU010036398.1:0-21279 GCA_963574635.1 Cheracebus regulus
AACTCGGGGCCTAAATGTAAAAGCAGAAATGTAAACTTTTGAGGAAAGCAAAGTAGTAAATCTTCATTTGGCAACAGAAGCTTAGCTAGGGCGTGAAAATTACATGCAAGAAAAGAAAAAATGAGTAAGTTGGACATCAAAATTAAGACATTTTTGTGCATCAAAGGACATTATACATTTTTAAAAAACCCATGGAATGAAAGAAAATATTTGTAAATCGAATGTTTGATAAGGGACTTTATCTAGAATCTATACAGCACTGTTACAACTCAATGATAAAAAGACCACAAATAACCCAATTAAACATGGGCAAAGGATCTTAATAATTTCTCCAAAGAAGATATGCAAATGGTCAGATAAGCACACGAAAACATGCTCAGCCTCATTTTCCACCAAGGAAATGCAAATATAAGCCATGAGATACCACTTTATTCCTACTAGGATGACCATAATCAAAACAATGGGAAGTAAACATTGTTGGCATATACTTGCCAACAATGTACCATTTCACATTCCCAACAGCAGTATATGAGAACAATAAACATATACTGCCGGTTTATAGCATCATTATTCAGAATAGCCCAAAAATGGAAACAATTCAAATGTCCATGAACTAGTGAATGGATAAATAACACATGGTATATTTTCACACAGTGGAATATTCTTATATGATAAGAAATGAAATATCTTAGCCCCAAATCTCCTGAAACTGATAAGCAACTTCTGCAAAGTCTCAGGATACAAAATCAATGTACAAAAATCACAAGCATTCCTATACACCAATAACAGACTTAAAGAGGGCCAAATCAAGAGTGAACTCTCATTCACAATTGCTATGAAGAGAATAAAATACCTAGGAATACAACTACAAAGAATGCAAAGGACCTCTTCAAAGAGAACTACAAACCACTGCTCAACGAAATAAGAGAGGACACAAACAGATGGAGAAAAATTCCATGCTCATGGTTAGGAAGAATCAATATTGTGAAAATGGCCATACCACCCAATGTAATTTACAGATTCAATGATCAAGCTACCAATGACCTTCTTCACAGAACTGGAAAAAAAACACCTTAAACTTCATATGGGACCAAAAGAGAGCCTGCATAGCCAAGTCAATTCTAAGCAAAAAGAACAAAGTGGGAGGCATCACACTACCTGACTTCAAACTATACCACAAGGCTACAGTAATCAAAACAGCATGGTACTGGTACCAAAACAGAGATATAGACCAAATGGAACAGAACAGAGGCCTCGAAGGCAATGCCACATTCTACAACCATCTGATCTTTGACAACCCTCACAAAAACAAGCAATGGGGAAAGGAGTCCCTGTTTAATAAATGGTGTTGGGAAAACTGGCTAGCCATGTGCAGAAAGCAGAAACTGGACCCCTTCCTGACACCTTACACTAAAATTAACTCCAGCTGGATTAAAGACTTAAACATAAGACCTAACACCATAAAAATCCTAGAAGAAAATCTAGGCAAAACCATTCAGGACATAGGCATAGGCAAGGACTTCATGACCAAAATACCAAAAGCATTGGCAACAAAAGCCAAAATACACAAATGGGACCGGATCAAACTCCACAGCTTCTGCACAGCAAAAGAAACAGTCATTAGAGTGAATCAACAACCAACAGAATGGGGAAAAAATTTTGCAATCTACCCATCTGACAAAGGGCTGATACCCAGAATCTACAAAGAACTAAAACAGATTTACAAGAAAAAAACAAACAAGCCCATACAAAAGTGGGTGAAGGATATGAACAGACACTTTACAAAAGAAGACATCGATGAGGCCAACAAACATGAAAACATGCCCATCATCACGAGTCATTAGAGAAATGCAAATCAAAACTACATTGAGATACCATCTCACGCCAGTTAGAATGGCGATCATTAAAAAATCTGGAGACAGATGCTGGAGAGGATGTGGAGAAATAGGAACACTTTTACACTGTTAGTGGGAGTGTAAATTAGTTCAACCATTGTGGAAGACAGTGTGGCGATTCCTTAAGTACCTAGAAATAGAAATTCCATTTGACCTAGCAATCCCATGACTGGGTATATATCCAAATGATTATAAATCATTCTATTATAAGGACACATGCACACGAATATTTACTGCAGCACTGTTTACAATAGCAAAGAGTTGGAACCAACCCAAATGCCCATCGATGATAGACTGGACAGGGAAAATGTGGCACATATACACCATGGAATACTATGCAGCCATAAGAAACGATGAGTTCGTGTCCTTTGTGGGAACCTGGATGAACCTGGAAACCATCATTCTCAGCAAACTGACACAAGAACAGAAAATCAAACACCACATGTTCTCACTCATATGCGGGTGTTGAACAATGAGAACACATGAACACAGGGAGGGGAGTATCACACGCTGGGGTCTGTTGGGGGGAAATAGGGGAGGGACAGCGGAGGGCGGGGAGTTGGGGAGGGATAACATGGGAAGAAATGCCAGATATAGGTGATGGGGAGGAAGGCAGCAAACCACACTGCCATGTGTGTACCTGTGCAACAATCTTACATGTTCTTCACATGTACCCTAAAACCTAAAATGCAATAAAAAAAATTTAACAATGTATTAGGTGCCTTAAAACATTGCTTTTCACCAGTTTTAAAGTTCACATCTATAACTTTATTCTAAGAACTTACTAGAGATACAAAGATTTGTGTGTTAAGATGTTTATTGCAGTATTATTTTTTATAGTAGAAAACCTGAAATAACCCATATGTGCAATGGTAGGGATGTGACTAAATAAATTTGGTCCATTTCCACAGAAAAAAAAAAGAAATGAAATATAACAGATGAATCCTGAAAACATTATATTAATTGGGCTGGGTGCGGTGGCTCAAGCCTGTAATCCCAGCACTTTGGGAGGCCGAGGCAGGTGGATCACAAGGTCAGGAGGCTGAGACCTCTAGCCTCAAACTCTAGCCTGGGCTACAGAACAAGACTCTGTCTCAAAAAAAACGAAAACAAAAACAAAAAAACAAAACATTGTGCTAATTGAAAGAAACCAGTCACAAAAAAAACCTCACATATTGTTTCATTTGTATGAAATGTCCAGAGTAAGAAAATATGTAGTAAGTAGATTACCGGTTGCTTATTAGTTTGGGGAGGGGGAGAGGATGGAAGCACAGGGGAGTGATACCTAAAGAGTACAGGGTTTCTTTCTAGTGATAGAAACATTCTAAAATTGATTGTGGTGATGGTTGCACCATTCTGCGAATATACTCAAAGCCATATTAAGTATACGGTATATGAATTATATCTCAAAAAAGTTGTTACAAAGAATTGACAGCACAGTTTACACAGGTTCAATAGTTAAGAAACACATAAACACTACAATAAATGTGGCATTTTACCCTGAACAAGACCTCATGGTTGCTTTTTGAAGTGGTTGTTGGAAGGGCTGTAGTTTATGGTTTACTGTGAGGTGGTGGAAGGGAAGTTATCTGAAACTGGATGGAAGTTGGTCCTGCCAAAAATGCCTGGCTGTGGCTCATAACACACACAGTAAAGTCAGGTGGCTGGTAGGTGCTGGAAGTGTGTGTGTGTGTGCTTTTTGTGTACTTTTACATTGCTTCATCAGCTCAACTGGGCATAATATTCTGCATTCACTTAGTGTTTTTGCAAATAAAATCATGCAAGAACAAATGCAAAAGTCACACTATGCTCAAATTCCCTGTAATATATCATTACATTGAATAAAACTCTAATATTTATTTATTTATTTCGAGACAGAGTTTTGCTCTTGTTGCCCAGGCTGGAGTGCAAAGGCACAATCTCGGCTCACTGCAACCTCAGCCTCCCACCTTTCAGTGATTCTCCTGCCTTAGACTCCTGAGTAGCTGGGGTTACAGGTACCCGCCACCACGCCCAGCAAATTTTTGCTTTTTGTTTTTTTCCGATGTTATCTCAATCTGGTTGCCCAGTGGTGCAATCTGGGCTCACTGCAACCTCTACCTCTTGGGTTCAAGAGATTCTCCTATATCAGTCTCCCCAGTAGCTGGCATTACAGGTGCCAGCCACTATGCTCGGCTATTTTTCTTCCTTTTTTTTTTTTTTTGAGATGGAGTTTCACTCTTGTCTACCAGGCTGGAGTGCAATGGCACGATCTTGGCTCACTGCAACCTCCGCCTCAGGGGTTCAAGCGATTCTCCAGCCTCAGCCTCCTCAGTCGCTGGGATTACAGACACGCACCACCACACCTGGCTAATTTTGTATTTTTAGTAGAGATGGGGTTTCTCCATGTTGGTCAGGCTGGTCTCAAACTCCCGACCTCAGGTGATCCACCTACCTTGAAAACGCTGGGATTACAGGCGTGAGATTCAAGGACTAAGGAAGGCCCTTCTTTGAAACTGCTGCCAAGCCAAAAGGCTCGCAGTGCCCCCCAAAGGCCAGAGACTGCCTTGGTTACCTCACTTGAATACTGGACAAGGATCTGGAGCCAAACCTCCATTCCATTTTACTCAAAACTCAAAACCAGCCTCTCCACATGGCTTGGGTAGAAAGAGAGTCAATGAGATGAGTCAACTCCTTCACCAGAAGCGCTAGTTGGGAGTTGAAACCACGAGTTCAGGTCACAAGCTTTTCAACTGAACCTCTCATCCTGGAGAAAAAGGAAACAGTGCTCAGGGAGCCACGCTGTCCTCGCATTGCTCTGGCAGCTCCAACTCCATCCACAGTCTAAGTCTCTCAGGAAGAGCCGAGGCAGCCAGGACGCTACAGGGCACTGGTGTAAGCGCGATGCTCGCGGCCAGCTCTCTGTCTCGCCCCACCAGACTGTAATTGCAGGTTATAATTAAGGAGGAGCCAGTTGCCGACTGAGCAGTGAAAGTGACTTTGGAAGGAGTCGGGGGGTAGGGTGGATGAAAGGGGCCTGAGTCCTGCAATAAAGGCCCCCGGTGTCTTCTCGTTCTTTCCCCCTCGCCACCGGCGCTCTCGGAACAGTGGACAGCCCCGGTGCGCGCCTCTCTTCCTGTCGGGTTAACTCTAGCGCCCGCCCCAACGCCTTCTCAGCTAAGCTGGGAAGGAACTGTCTCAGCTTGAAAAGGATGCAGGCAGAAGCCCAGCCCAGCTAGCTCAACCGCCGCGCCCGTGCCCGCCTCCTCTTCCTCAGCGCCCAGGGCTGCGACCACCAGTCGGCGATGTCCAGGAAAGGGCCACAGGAGAAATGACACCCATGCAATGTGGAGTGTCCCGGCTCCACTTCCCCTGCAGAGACTCGAGGAGAGCTCCTTTCCCTGGCGATGGTTTAGGGGGGCCCGGAGAGGCGACGCCTCTCCTCGCGAGCCCCGCCCACTCCTCACCAGGGTCGGAGCCAAGGGCCCGAACCCTCGGAGTCCTGGTGAGGCTTGGCCGCTTTGTCTGGGCTCAGGCTTATCCTCTTAGACCACTGCCCGGGAGGGAACAAAAAGCCTGGACCCTCACGCTCCAGCCTCTGCCTCTCATCGGAGCCCCACGCGCCCATTCATCACCTTTCTAAAGACCCCATTGTCTGCCTGGCAAGCACAGGTCTGGCAGAGATGCCCACATCCTGCCCAAAGTTCTTTTTTTCTGACAATTGAGCTAGATTGGATTTTTAAGCCGCCCACTCCTGTGTAAACGACCTCATGCCCGTCTTTTTTACCCCCTCAGAATAGACCACGTATAGATTCGTTGATGCATAACTACCTTTCCAGCTCATTCCTTGCTAGCTTTTTAATCCTCTTCCAGTCCCCTTTGACTGTGCTACAGAATAGCAAGTCCTTCTGTAAGGATAAACCTGCATCTTGGTCACTTAAATAAATGCTTATTATCCAGGGAACAGGAATATTAAGAAATGGAGTGCATGAAGTTCAAGAACATGTGTGTGTTTTAGCAGTCCCAACAAACACACACACACTCTCTCTCTCTCTCTCTCTCTCTCTCTCTCTCTCTCTCTCTCTCTCTCTCTCGGCTTTTTTCTTTGTTTAAATCAATGTCAGAGAAAATATACACTGGGTAGGCATTTCTGCTGGTGTGGTTTCTGATAGAGGACGCCTCCAGACCGAAACAGGGAGGATTTCCGAAATGACTTTGAACAGAGTTGGCAAGCGGGTTCACATCCTCAGAAAAACGCTTCCAAGCTATGTCAGAAACACAAAGTTGCACCATCTCCTGGGTAAACTTCAAAGGCACAGAGGCCAGCGGGAGAGTGGAAGGAAGTGTGATATTTAGAGAACATAATGGGGCACAGGAGAGTCTGAACTCATCTAGACAAACTAAAAAAATAGCAGAAATATAGTCCATGTGAAGCTACAGTACCCAGGTTCTTTCTAAAACTGTAACCATGATGCCCATGCGTTTTACTCGTAGAAGAATAAATAAAGTATCCTTAGTGGCACTGGAGTTTCTAGTTCAAATTATAATACATACATCTATCCAACGTCAAAAAGTAAAAAAAAAAAAAAAGGAGAGAAACTGAGGATACCTACGTCCTGCTTTCTGAGCTTTAACTCCAGTCTTTCAAGAAACCATCTATCTCCAGTATCTCCTTAGGTGATAGGACAGAGACAACAGGCAACCGTTTGGTGAATAAATACATCTATCTTGAATTCTGCCACCGATTAAAAGGACAAGGGCACACGTTCTTTGTTGACACTTCTGCAGTGACTTCTCCTTTGGCGTGAGAGCACCCAGGACCAACACAATTGTCACCACAACCGCACAGGGCAAGTTGAACTCAAACTGGGAACAGCTTAGAGAAGCACACACATCTCAACAACAGCCTTTGTTATTTAATTCCTGACACTAACCGCACGCGAGTTCAAACACACACACATGCCATCCTAAGCATCACTCTAGCCTATATATTCACATTTCATTTATGGCTTGACTTTTTGTTATATCCTGAAATGAAGCTTTGCATTTACCCGATGAGTTGCGTCTCCTGGTGCTCCTCAGTTCTTGCTATCTCTTTTGTCTTATAAAATATCAGGAGCAGACTTAATGTGCACATCGTCCACCCCTTCCTAATGGAGCGCATGTTGGGTGCCCGGGAAAGTCCTGGTTGCCCCAGTTCCCGCACCTTCTCTTGATATAAAGGCTCCGTTTTAGGGAGATCGTCACGGTGGGGGAAACCTGTAAAATTCGAGGAGAGCCTGGAGCCGGGATCCCAGGATCAGGTCGCTGGGCTCTTCTGTGGCCGAGCTCCCTCTTGTCCTCTGGCGCTGCCCAGCGCCCTCTCGCCCCGTTCGCGCCAGCTCTGCCAGGGTCGTCCGCGCTGCCTTCCTGAGGCTCAGGTTTCTTTTCAGATGAGACACCTTGTGCTTTGGAGGTGGCGGCCGCTTCTGCAGCTGGCTTGGGGGCGTCACTGGCCCTTCTCTCTTCTAGCAGGAAAACGCTGCGCAAAGCCAGCCAATCATCGGGCTGAGGGGGCAGAGGCTGCTTGCAGAGTAACGTCTCCGGCTGTTTGCTCTGTGCCGGGAGGGGAAGCTCACAGTGCCACGCGCTTGGCGAGCTCGTGCCCATACATACGTGCAGACGCACACTCACTCATACACACAGAGACATTCACACACTCTGCTGGGACACCAAAACATCAGCTCTCTGGACCTGGGAGCGCCAAGATAGCCTATCGGCTTCTCGGTGAGAGGGCACCTCGCCTGGGACAGATTACAAAAGCGTCCCGCCGGAGGAATGCTTCAGGCAGAGCTGGGGGTGGATTACAAGAGGAGTACCTTCTTCCAATCGCTTTTGCTAAACACACACTCTCACACGCAAAAATACGCCCTCCAAGGTGGGGGTGGGGGGCGGCGGTGGAAGGAAGAGGACTTTTGTTATTCCATGCACAGCTCAATCTGGAAAGTACAAATACACACATGAACCTGTTAGCCGATCGCGACTCAGCATGGGTGGTGGAAGACGACCCTGGCTCAGGATCCTGCAGGAAACAAGTGATGACAGAAATGTCATTAGGAACTTTATGGATATTTATACGCCTCCCTTTCACTGTCATATGGAAACTCCTCAGGCAGAAGTCAAGGAAACTCCAATCCCACTTCAACTTCATTGCGGAGAAACAGGATTCGGAGGGGGAAAAAAAAGCTACCAGGGACCTCTCTTTTAAACGCAAGTATACCCCCACGCACACATTCAGATACCAAGGAAGGAAGGAAAGAAAGAAGGAAAGGAAAGCAAACGGAGGAGAGAAAGGAAGAGCAAAGTTCTCTCCAAAAAAGGAAGAGCAAAGTTCTCTCCCGAAGTCTCAAAATATATAGGGCGTCTGATTGTCACCTGTCCTTCATCCTACCATTTTTCGTACTTGCATTGTGTGGCAGGGACACTCTTCAAGAGTCCTGTGTTCGAGTGTTCACTCTGAGCAGCTCTTCACCATCCTCTGGTCCTCATCCTCATTGAAAGAGATACTTGCTACTCTGCTAGTTCCGCTCTTTACCGCGGGCTGGTAGGTCGGGAGGCACCTCTAGCCTGAGACAGCGTGTGCGAGCCAGGATTGCCCTCATCTATCTGCGCACGTCCGCAGCTCCCTGGCCGCCAGTTTCTCTCCAGGTGAAATCCTCGTTCCCTCAGGTTGAACAGGAGCTTCAGCGGTCTTTCACTCTTGGTCGTTGCGTTTAGGCGTCCCCATGCTCAGAAATGAGGAGGCCCAATTCCAATCTTCCCTCCCGCGGGAAGTTAAGAAGGGGAATTCTGAGTTGCTTATCCCCTGACAGCTTAAAATAGCAACAAAAACAGCCATCATCTTTGTTTAAAAACCCGAGGTTCCCGCTGGTGCTTACCATGCTTCCTCTAGAGTCTAGGAGCTTAAGAACTCCTAGATCTTGAGTTTCCTCTTTGCAGCACAGCGAACAGGGTCGGGTATAAACATGCTCCAAAGAGCAAGTAATTACGAATCTTTATTGACACTACAAGTGGCCCACAGGGAGCCTTTCGAGTTTATTGATGTCTAGGCAAATCCAGCCTGCATTAATGCATTTCTGTTAGACTGACTTCTGTTAGACTGAATTTTATTCCGGCAAAAACTGCCGGAATAAAACAGCTTCTTATTTAAGTGAAAAGGGAACGGGGGCTGAGGGCAGGAGGTGGGATGGGGTAGGTATGCATGGTTAGGATGCTAAATTCTCAAGGGTAAACTCTGATTTTTAAACAGTAGACAACTACATATTAGATTATAAGTAAAACACTACTTGCTAACAGGGATAGGGTAATACACATCATTTCATTCAACTCATTATTTCTTAAGCAATTGTTATGGGCCAGGCAATGTGTGAGGGGATGAGAACACAAAGATGAACAAAACGTAGCATCTAGTCAGACACAAAGCCTACTTACTCAAAGGGTGACATCTTTTAAAACAACGATATACAGTATGGTACCATGAATCAGAAGCACCATTTGAAATATATATGGTATCTGAGTAAGCTCCAGGGTTGAAGCAGATGGAGTGTTTTAAGCCTTTTCAAGTCCCGAAGATGAGTTTCCTGGTGAAAGGGACACATAGACTCCTGTTTTCAAAGCTGACAAGGGAGGGAGGATACACCATTGCAAGTGGAAAAAGGAGTATGCCCAACTCCAGAGAGGAATAGAACGCTGATACTTTGGGGTCACTTTGAAGTGTTTCAGAACAGTTAGATGGGAAAGTGGTAAGGGAGAGTACTGGGTCCTAAGTTTCAGTGTGCTCATAATATTCTTCGGCTCCAGAGTGTGGAACTGTCTTTTCTAATGAGAAAGCCACAAAAAAGTCTTCAAGAGGAAAGTGGGTTTAATCTATGTATTAAGCTTTAAATTACATTAGGGGAAACTATTTACTCAGCCCAAACAGGAAAAAAACCCAAAAAACCCAAAAGTGAAACTAAAGCATCCAAGAACTAGCTATGATACCACATAAGACAAATTTAAATGTCCAGAAGAAAAATAAGTGAACTCCTCAATTGTATAATGCTGCTATTTCTGAATTTTTAAAGTACAGAACTTTTTATATTAAAGTGAGCAATTCTGAATAACTGATAATGATTTAGCTAGACTCCAGGGATTCTTCGTCCCAAATTAAAACAATTTAGTGTTTGGAGTATAACTGAATCCATTTGTTTAATATTGTTAGATTCATTAAATATATAGCTATTGTAATTTGCCAATTAAAAGGAAGACATTTAAGCCAACACTTAGACCAAAGTGAGGACAGTATGATTTTTCTCAATATGTAAGAAGGTGCAAGAACTTTAAATATTGGATAAAAAGTCTTGTCCACACAAAAAGTCTTTTGGAATTAACTTCTTCTATTAGAATGCTTAGTTTGATGTTCATGAGCAAATAAGGTTGTTTCTAAATTTTCATTTGATCTTCGGATTGTAAGTTCTTCAATAAAGAGAATATATTTGTCTTTATTCAGCACAATTCTGCAATTATACAATAGCCTATAAATAAATAATGTAAGTAATCGCAGCTGGTTTTAAAATGCTACTTTATCCTTTGACTTAATGTAAATTCATGTTTGCGTTTCTGGCTGTACTCTCAAATCTAACTGGCAAGAAATAGATAGATACTTGAAGTCTCATGGCGGGGTTTTTAATGACCCATAACATTTTTAACAGACCACTTTTTTTTTCAGAAAAGATTTAGGTTTATAGCAAAATTGAACAGAAAATACAGAGAGTGTCCATATAACTCTACCTTCTCCCCATACTCACAGCCTCCCTATCATCATTCCTCACCTGAGCAGTACTTTTTTTTGTTTTACATTCAGTGAACCTAAATGGACATATGATTATCACCTACAGTACATAGTTTACATTAGGATTCATACTTGGTGTTGTACATTTATGGGTTTTGCAAAATATATACTGAACATATATTTACCATTATAGTATAATACAAATTAGTGTCACTGCCCTAAAAATCTTCTGTGATCTGATTATTCATGCTTTTTTCTTACTCTCCATCACCCAAGGCTCTGATTTCCCTAATATTTTTACTGTGTCCATAGCTTTGACTTTATAAGTGTCATATAGTTGGAAGCATGTAGTATGTAGCCTTTTCTGATTGGATTCTTTGGGTTAGTAATATATTCCATATTTTTTTCATGACGTGAGAAACAGATTTATTTTTCATGGCTTGAAAGTTTATTTTATGTTAGCACTAAGTAAAATTCATTATATGGATATACCAAAGATTATTCATCTGCTTACTGAAGGACATCTTTATTGCTTTCAAGTTTGGGCAATTATGAATAAGGCTGCTATAAACATGTGTGTACTGTTTTCTGTGTAGATGTAAAGCTTCCAACTCATTTGGGTAAACAGAAAGAAATAAGATTGTTGGATTATATGGTAATAATGTGTCTAGTTTTGTAAGACACTGCCAAAGTGTCTTCCAAGGTGGCTGTACCATTTTTCATTCCCATTAGCAATGAATGAGAGTCCCTGTTGCTTCATACCCTTGCCAACATTTGCTGTTGTATCGGTTTAGATTTTGACCATTCTATTAGACATGTAGTAGGGATATCTTACTGTTGTTTTAATTTGCAATTTCCTAATATTATATAATGTTGAGCAATTTACACGTTTATCTTCTTTGGTGAGGTGTCTGTTCTGAAGTTTCGCTCAGATTTTTAATTAGGTTGCTCATTTTCTTATTGTTGAGTTTTAAGAGTTCTTTCTACATTGTGGATAACAGTTCTTTGTCACATCTGTTTTTTGAAAATACATTCTCTCAGTTTGTGGCTTGTCTTTTTGTCTTGACAGTCTCTTTCACAGAGCAGAGGGTTTTAATTTTAGTGAAGTCCAACATGTTAATTAGTTGTTTTATTGATGATTCCTTTGATTTTGTATTTAAAATCTAAACCTAAGATAATCTGGATGTTTAAAATATGTTATCTTTTAGGCATTTCATCATTCTCTGTTTTAGGTCTATAATCTGTTTTAAGTTTTGTGAATCATGCAAATTTTGTGTCTAGATTATTATTTTTTATCATGTGGATGTCTAATTGTTTCAGCACCATTTGTTGAAAAAGCTGTCTTCTCTCCATTGTATTGCATTTGCTTTTTTATCAAAGAAGCAATGGTTAAATATATTTGGGGGGGGTCTATTCTGGGCTTTCTATTCTGTTCCACTGATCTATTTGTCTATTCTTTTACCAATACCACACTATCTTGAATGCTGAAGCTTTACAGTAAGTCTTAAAAGTAGTGTAGCATCAGTCTTCCAACTTTATTCTTTTCTTTCAATATTTTGTTAGCTGTTCTGGGTCTTTTGCCTCTCTATATAAACTTTGGAATGGGTTTGTTGAAATCTAAAAAAATATTTTATTGGGATTTTGATTGAGCTTGCACTGAATCTATGTATCATATTGGGAAGAAATGATAGCTTCACAGTATTGATTTCTAGCCATGAAGATGGACTATTTCTCCATTTATTTAGCTCTTCTTTATTTCATCAGTGTTTTTTTTTTTTTGTTTTTACTTTTCCTCATGTAGATCTGATACATATTTAATTAGTTTTATATCTGAATATTTTATTGTCTGGGGGGTTAATATAATTAATACTGTGTTTCATTTCAAATTCCAATTGCCCTTTGCAGGAACTCATGGCATTTTTAATAATGGAAATTTTTAACAGTGTATATACTTCAGAGTTTTTTCAGAGAAAAAGAACCAATAATATTTGTATGTATAGTAAAAATGAGATTTATTTTAAGGAACAGACCTCATGAGATGTGGGCTGGCAATTCCAAAACTGCAGAGTAAACTGGCAGGCTGGAGACCTAGGGAAGAGCTACCTTCAAGTCTGAAGACAGTCTAGAGGCAGAATTCCCTCTTGCTTAGGAGACATCAATCTGTTTTTAACTATGACCATCAGCTGATTGATTTGGGTTCACCAACATTACGGAGGTTAATCTACTTTATTGATAGTTTTAACTTATTTAAAAGTTAATTTTATTTAAAAAATACTTTCGGCTGGGTGTGGTGGCTCACGCCTGTAATCCAAGCACTTAGGAGGCCAAGGCGGGCGGATCACCTGAGGTCGGGAGTTCAAGACCAGCCTGACCAACATGGTGAAACCCTGTCTCTAAAAAAAAAAAAAATACTTTCACAGCAACATCTGGACTGGTGTTTGACCACATATCTGAATACCATGGCCTAGCTAAGTTAACACAAAAAGTTAAAAGGTTGAAATTTTTATTTGTGGTTATATGATATAGTAAGGATTATTAATGCTTAGCTTTTTACTTATGAATCTGGAAAAGCATATAAATGAGAAAACTGCTGTTAACTAGTGGGCAATTATTTCTGCTTCATTTCTCTCTAGACAAAACATCTAGTTTAAGTATTTTTTCCAAATTAATTTTTACCCACATGAATTCCTATCAAATATTAATATTTTTTCTGTATGTGTATTCATTGTCCTTTTGTTACATTTTTTTCATCCATAACCAGGTAATAAGCTTACGATAGAAAGATGATTTTGACATTAGGTAGAAGAAACAATCATGAATCTAGTACAATTTCTGGAAGAACAGAAAAATTACATCATTGTCTTTATTAATTCACCCTCATTGTTTAACCTGTGTACTTATAGCATTATCCTTTGCATTTAGCACTCTGATCTCTCTTTAAACAGAATGTCCTTGCAAGTAGCAATTCTCAGGTAATATTAGTCAAATAGTCTTCAATTTGTAATATCCATTTGGAATGCCCTTTGAAAGACATCTTTTAACTACTGTTGGTCAAATATACCCAATTTCTAATAAGTGCTTCAATTGCTCACAGTCTGCATTTTAATTGTTTCTCTACCTTCATCTCCTTTAGTTATATAGTCCAGGTTAGTATTATTTTCTACTGTACAGACCCCCAAAATGTTGTTAACACACAAATACACTATCCCACACTTGTTTTGGGAAGTCCCAGATGTCTTGCTTTAATATCTAGCGACATATTTTCTTTTCTTTGTTTTCTTTTTGCTGTGTTTTTCTGATCAAATGTGGTAAGAGGAACTATCTGGTAGGAACAGAGCAATCAGTTAACAAAATATCCCTCCAACCTGCTCTCCTATTGCAATGTGATCATTTACTAGGTAATTTTCTATGTCACTATCTCTAGGAAGTTTATTGTTTGGAGTTGTAATTTCTTCAATATTTGTGGGCTTTTAAAAATTCTCATTTGTATGCTTTAGCCAAATTATTTCACCTGTGATAGGACCTTTCCTCTCTCATGTTGTCCAATCCAATATTTTCAACCCTTCATATTAAAAGCAAAAGAAGAAATAATGGTACATTTTGTGCAAGGCTAAAAATGTATTTGTGTAAGTTTATCACTTTTGAGATATACACATCTACATAACTGCTTTTATAGTTCTAATAAAAACTGAGTGTCATTGAAACATATTGCATCAAAGTACATACTATTACATGGAGCAGTTCTATGTACATTGCATTTTGTAAAGTAAATGATATTTTAAATACTATTCTAATGTTTATTGTTTGAATGTTATAAAAAGTAATAATACTGAAGTCATTATTAATTGACAGACTAAGTGATGGATATAGCCTGCAGAAGACTTTTCTTTGTAAAGTAGGTTGAAATTAAACACATAGACACATACCACACACACACTTAGTGCCAGTACTTCAAATTGCTTTTCAAAATATCATACGATTTGTTAATGCCAGACTTACCTACTCTAAGAGTAACTATTAGATGGAGTTAAGCAACAGTTGTGTTATCTTAATTTATCTTAAATTTTTGTTTATTCCAAAAATTTTATTCATTGATATTATTTACTTGGACCCTGCATGAATTTGAGTTTGCAATCCTTAAATTGAATAATTCTATTATAATATACACATTTCATTACTGATCTGCTTGATAGTTTAAAATTTTACTAACCTTAGCATTTGTAAAGTGAATAGTTAAAGAAATAACTAAATAAAACTCATATGAACTAAAGTTTGATGCTAACTATACATATGCCTAATCAGTCAGCAGGAGAAAGTCGCTCTGAGAGAATGAATCAATAGATACTTACTGTAGGGAGCCTGTGGGAATACAAGCAAAATAATGAGTCTTATAATGAGTCTTATTCACATCTGACCTGTGCCTACCCAACATAATATAAATAATTGATCTCTTTTCTGTATTTCCACAATTATAATTGCCCGCATTTCACCAGAAAACTTTATGTCAGTGTCTATAGATAGCATAGATATTGTGGTTAAGCACATGATGCTTACAAATATCAAAGTTTACGCAAACTGTGACAGCTTATATTAGTTGCTGATTGCAATCCTATCATTAGAAAAAAAAAAAAGAAATACATATTAAACTCTACCACAAGATCCAAACTATCAGGATTTTTAACTTTTGTATGATCTACATGTAAAGCTATTTGCTTTTTGACTACCTCTTGCATGGGAACATGAGGAAGGCAGCAAAGTAGATTTAACCACTTACGTTTTGGGCAGATGAATAAATTTAAAATGAGTTCTCAGGAATGCATTGATTATTTTAACTTTTTTTAATGTGTAAAATTCCTGTGCAGACTAACCTAGAACCCATAAAGATTTTGAATATGTGTAGTCAGCATTACAGAGAGCTACTATATCTCTAATAAGGTGAGCAGAGATGTTTGGACAATTGACTATTCTTGTTTATGGATGCTGAGAGCTCTTTGAAGATGCAGTCACCTATAGGAAGCATCAAAAGTAGCCTCATCCCAGCAGAGCAAAGGCCAAACAACAACAACAACAAAAAAAAAAAAAAAAAAAAAGTAGCCTCATATCAGGAAACCTCTTATGACAAATGGTATAACCAGCCCAAATAGATACATCAAACTAACAGTTGATTCAACTACCCACCTAATCATGTGGCATAGTTGTTCACAATTTGTAGTCAAGGGGTTAAAAATGAGACTAAAATCCAAAAGGAGGCTTTGGAAATCATGCATGTTTACTTGCTCACTTTACATATAAAAACTGAGTGTTAGCAAGTGATGTGCATGTGGTATTCATTCATTCATTAATCAAAAATTATTTCCTGTGTACATGCTCTTTGCCAGGCATTATACTAGACACTAAGGATATAGCAGAATACAAAACAGAAAAACATCCTCCTCTTGAAGACTTTAAATTTTAGATATAAAAAGGTATAATAAAAGATAAAAATGGAGATAATTATTGTGATTAGTGCTATGAGGGAACCAACAGGGCAATGTAACTGAGAGTAATAAAGGAGCTTTTCTTTGAATAGGGTTTCCATCCAAGGGCTTTCCAAGGAGGTGACATTTGAGTTGAGACCTTCAGAATAAGAGCTATGAACAGAACGGGAAAAGGCCTTATAGTTTCAAAGAATGGAAAGTGCAAAGATCAGGAAGTGGAAACCGTCTAGGCAAAAATGTCAGGAAATAAAGAATACAATTGAAGGCATTATACTGAGCACAACAAATTAAGAAAGATAAAATAATATATAGGAATGGATTTATTGAAAGCAAATTTCTGAAATAATTATACCAAATTCTAAAAAAGCAAACTGATTTAGGACATACAACATTATTTTTGGGCAGTGATAAATTTAGAGAGTGCTGTCAATATGGTTATATGACTATTTTCAGTCCAGTTCCGTTACTCAGATTTTAGACACAGAAAATGTATGTAGCTGAGTTCCAGCAGTGAAAACGAGAGTTGTAAGTGCTTAAAAACTCATGATAACAAATATGAACCACCAAATCTAAGAGGGTAACAAAGAGAGTGAAAACACAAAGAGAATGATGCATAAAGATAAAATCTACAGCTCCTTTAGATGAAATCTCAATTCTGAGGGACTACTAGAGAAGCTGAGCTGAAAAGATGAGAGATATTTAATAATACTGTGAAAGTGAGATGGTTACAACCTGGATTTCTGGGGGAAAATAAGTTACTGATATACCAGAGTGTTTCCATGGGAACAGAAGACTAAAGCAAGGTGAAACCAGATTTTGCTAGATGTGAGGCAGTAAAAAGAGAGAGAGAGACTAAGGTTTTGAAGAGCTCATCAATACAATTTAACTCACTAAGAATGACAATATGCATGGATTCAATGATCTGTGCATGGCTTTAATTTGTGGGGATGAACAGGTGATCTGTAGATGGCAGCATGAGAAGTAGCAGAGGAAAATACGACTGGTGGTATGATCTCCACAGGACTTGAAGAGATGTTTTGTATATGTAATGGAGAACCAAAAAAGATACATTTTCTATTCCTGGCCATGACTTAGACGACACGTCAAAGAAAAGCAGCCTTCACTTTGGATGGGTTTGCTGAAATAGGAGAGCTCTCTCCTCAAATGCTCAGGAGTGATATTAAGTGAGGAGACTACTAGTTTATTCAATCATGTATTATTAAGACCAAAAGGCACAGAAATCATTTTTTTAGTAACTTGAGATTGCAGAGTATTATATTCTTATTAATATGAACTTTAATATTTTTATTTTTGCTCAAGAAGCAAACTTCTTTACTCCTGACATGTCATTTAAGATGGATTAGTGGCCGGGCGCGGTGGCTCACGCCTGTAATCCCAACACCTTGGGAGGCTGAAGGGGGTGGATCGCGAGGTCAAGACATCAAGACCATCTTGGCCAACTTGGTGAAACCCTGCTCTACTAAAAATACAAAAGTGAGCCGCATGGGGTGGCGCACTCCTGTAGTCCCAGCAACTCGGGAGGCTGAGGCAGGAGAATCACTTGAACCCGTGAGGCAGAGGGTGCAGCGAGCTGAGATTGTGTCACTGCACTCCAGCCTGGGGACAGAGCAGAACTCCGTCTCAAAAAAAAAGACAGATTCAGATTTGCAATTCACATTTATTGTTAAAATGTTTCATATTGATTGTTTCCCAATCTAGTACATGAATTTTACTAGTTGGCTTTATTAATAACAACCCCCCAAATGACAGTGGCTACAATTGACATTTATTTATTGTTCTGGATAGATATCCATGGCTGTGGGTCAACTTCTGTTGCTCTGTTCCATTTTTCTTCTCACACCAGATTCCAGCCTCTTCAATGGTCCTTATTTGGGACATCAAGCAAGAGAAACCTGTCAGAAAAACTTGATGCCTTCTGAAGTGTTTTTCTTCTCAATGTTTCCATGTTATATTCCCTCACCTTCCATCGACTAAAGCTTAAAATGTGACCAGGCCCTAAATCAATGGACAATAATGTAGTATCTCTTTAAGGAGGGCCCTATATGCCACGTCAATAAATGACTTAGGATAAAGCCCTTACTAGAGAGAGAACAGAGCAAAAATTTAGTAACAAAAATAAGATCTACCACTGTAAGGTGGTACTGATCCCTCACACAAGTTAGGAAAATATGGATTAGTGGCAGGGCGTGGTGGCTCATGCCTGTAATCCCAACACTTTAGGAGGCTGAGGGGGGTGGATCACGAGATCAAGAGATCAAGACCATCCTGGCCAACTTGGTGAAACCCTGCTCTACTAAAAATACCAAAGTTAGCTGGGCGTGATAAATTATTGAGAGACTAATACTCAGGAGATAAATCTACACTAGTTGAAGAGATATGTATCTGTCATGAATAAATCCAACTGCTGACAGCATCTGCAGAGTCCAACAGGATAGAGGATTTAATAAAAGAATAAATGTGAGGAATATTTTTTTCTGAAAAATTCTAGAAAATAAAAACAAATGAAACAATGGGAATAACACTGTTGGAAAAAAAGTGAGTTAATATCTCTAAAACCCTTCTAAGTGACAATTCTTTTATGGTAAAATTTTCATGATTCAATGTCTGGCCACCGAATTTACTAAGGTACATGATTCTATCATCACTGCACAAGGGTTCCATATGTCAAAGGGCAGACACATATTATTAAACCCATGAAGGAAATAGCACATTTTATTCATCTCACGATAGAGATGGTTCTGCCAGATGTCTAAGTGTATTTGAAGGCTGATGGCCAAAGCTCTTTCCATAAAAAAGTGGTGAACTAGGAACTTCACCACTTAGAAAAGAAACCACTAAAGTTTCTTTTCTATAGGATTTCTGATTTAATCTTAATACTTTCTGATTGACCCATTTATTGTTTAGCTTTCTTAATCCATATAGTAGAGTTACATTTATATATTCACAGAATGTGGCTATCCTATCTCATATAACATTGTATCTCTGCTCTTTAATTTTCAAATGTCTCACTCAAAAAGCAACCATTATTGCCTGGTGCAGTGGCTCACACCTGTAATCCCAACACTTTGGGAGGCTGAGGCGGGCGGATCACGAGGTCATGAGATCAAGACCATCCTGGCCAATATGGTGAAATCCTGTTTCTACTAAAATGCCAAAAAAAAAAAAAAAAATTAGCCCAGCGTTGTGTCACACACCTGTAGTCCCAGCTACTTTTGTGAGGCTGAGGCAGGGGAACTGCTTGAACCTGGGAGGCAGAGGTTGCAGTGAGCTGAGATTGCACCATTGCATTCCAGCCTTGCAACAGAGTGAGACTGTCTCCCAAAAAAAAAAAAAAAAAAAAAAAGCAACCATTATCTCCATTCCTTTCCAAAAATTTACAGGGTTCACCTTCCAGAGAATTTACATCTTATTTATGTGTACCTGAATCTTAAACTTGGAGGAAACTTCCCCTTAGTTACATTACCTCAATTAATTAATGTTTATATTTGAGAGATAGACTTCAAAAAATCTTGAATATCACATTAATAATCCAAAATATCTCACTGATAAAGGCAGACAAGGCAGAAAGACTTAGGAATGAGCTATGAGCATAAAGGGTTCACAAAGGTATGATCATGACTTTGGCTATCCTTTCTCATTGTCCACTCTAGACTTTAGCCAGAATCATTTTTTCTTTTGTATAGTAATTTAAAGTCAGCGAAATGTACTGATCTTAAGTGTTCAATGAGATAATTTTGGCAAAATCTGTAAGCAATAACTAACACTTTTACAAGAGCACAAAATATTTCTATCATCCCAGAATGTCCCTTTTTCCCTCTCCATAGTAAATCCCCATCTATCATAGACAATTATTCCCTATTATTTATCTCACCATGGATGTTCACCTTCTCTTGGGCTCCATAAAAATTGATGTATGCAGTATCTACTCTTTCATACCTGTTTTGAGAGTTTTCAATGTTGTGTTTGTTGGTAGTTCCTTTGCTAAAAAATTGTACGGTATTCCATTGAATAAATATTTGATCATTTACTTTCTTGATAGATTGTTGGGGTAATTTTCAGTTTGAGGCTTTTGTAAATAAAGTTAGAACATTTGTTTGCAAGTTTTTTTGTGGAAAAAGATTTTCATTTCTCTTAGAAAATATTTTTATTTTCTAGGAGTAAGAATGGTCATTGAATAAGGGTGTGTTTCACTCCCCCATCCCTGTATGAAAGTTTTAGTTAGTCCACATTATCACCAACATTTGATAATTTCAGTCCTTGGCCCAATTTTAGACCTTCTATTGAGAGTGAAGTACTGTCTCATTATGTTCTTGGCCATTTGTGTATATTCATTTCTGAAATTTCTGTTCAGGAATTGAACATTTTATTGTGTATGTTTTCTTTTCATTATTGAGTTATAGGAGCGCTTTATACAAAATGGACAAAATATTGGGTTGCAGAAGTAATGCGATTTTAATGGCATTACTTCTAATGGCAAAAACCACAGAAACTTTTGCATCAACTTAATACCAAAAAAATTAGCTGAGTTTGGTGTCGGGCGGGCAACTGTAATCCCAGCTAGATGGGAAGTTGAGACAGGAGAACTGCTTAAACCCAGGACGTGGAGGTTGCCGTGAGCTGAGATCATGCCACTGCACCCTAGCCTGGGTGACAGAGAGACTCTGTCTCAAAAAAAAAAAAAAAAAATTGAAGTCAATTTCTCCTCCCTTTGAAAAATGAAACAGCCTCTTTAGCCAAGTTAATTTAATTCAGCAAAAGTGACAATATGAAGACCTTGTTTCTTTACAGTCTTATAACACTGCCATATGTACATACCTAGGTTAGCCTGCTGGAGGATGGGAAGCACAGGAGGATCACAAAGGATCAATGACTCAATGAATTTCAGATTAAATGCTCCAAAGTGCAGAGCAAACATCCTGAAAACTGAAAGACTCTTGATTTGCAAATGTCCGGTGACAGACAAAGAAATAGTTTTGCTTTGAATTCTGAAAAAGTCAAACTTAGAGGACTCAGACCACAGAGTTTATCAGGTGAAGCCACAAAGTAGGAAAGGAAGCAGCTATGGCCTATGAGCGATTTCCCCCGGGAAAGTTGTGCA
>CAUYQU010036400.1:0-33658 GCA_963574635.1 Cheracebus regulus
ACATGGGTACATGGGCTATTGTTTTTCATTATTTTACAGCACATCCTCCAACTTAAAATTTGGTCCACTAAAATACGTGAATATCCCTCCTATCACAAAAATAAATTAAACCTCATGGTTGAAAAAAACAGAAATGTTTGGCATAGACCTGAGTGAGCTTGACAAAAACAAGTCAGGATGTTTTAACTGTATGGAGGGACATTACAGAATCCACACAGAAACATCTGGCAGAACAAAGAGCTTGTTGCTATTGGAGCTGTTCTGTTTCAGAGAGGGATGTAAGGTACATGGGAGGGTGCTGAAGACTCACAACAGCCACAGAATTAGTTACTCAAAATTAACTAGAATTCAATATAGAAGAATATATGACAACAGTAGAACAATCTCAACAGTATTCAATGCCTGGAAAACAAGCTGTAAGCTTTGAACAAGTAACTCAGCAAGAACAAGAGTCAATATGTTTGTAAGACTCTGAAGGTGAGAAAACTTCATCATTCATAGATAATGTCTTGTGTACAAGTACATTAGTTTCCAGGACACTGGAGACAACACAACATACAAAGTAAGAATAAATCCAAGCTGTTTAACCTTCCACCATTGTCTTGAGCATTAAACCCAGGCTACCTTTGGCAACTTGCAGGGGTGTCTTTTCTTCTTTATTCTCAATGTAAATACTTGCTCCTTGGGACACCAGCAGTTTTGCTTCTTCCACTCTCTCCTCATCACAGGCTAAGTGTCTGAAATCAGGGACCACCACAGACCAATTAATCAGTACCAACTCTATGTAATGGTTAGGATTTCCTGCTAGGTAGTCTAAAGTGCATGTTATTAGGAAATGATAACACTGGAGAGTTATTTAATCAAAAAAGAAACATCGGTCTGCATGGTGAGACTGTAAGTTAAAATTCTGCAAAAAAGCCTTGTAATACCAGATCGTAAATTGTAATTCTGATTCTACTTACAACAGAAGAAGGGATCTAAATGACAGCCTAAGGAACAACTTTCTCATTTTACAGAGATTAGTAGTAGTTTACCTCAAATACTACATGTAATAATTCAAGGTTAGAATTTAGAAAAGCCCCAGTACATAATCTATTAATAGCAATTTGTGCAGCTTAAAGTTTGAAAAAGCAGTTTAAAATATTTTATCTCATTTAATCCATATATTTATAAGTTAGCAAAGTATTATTATCACAATTTTACAGTTGAAATGGTGACAGAGGTTAAAGTTCCTGCCTACGCTGACATTTGGCAGTAAACTGAGTGGAAGAGGATAACAACTTTTGTTACACACTTCAGAGTTTGCCAGGAGGGTATTAGGAGGCACTTTACATGTTCTTTTACTTAAACCTCACAATAATCTAGTGAGGAAGGAATTACTATCCTTATATTACAGATGAAGGAATTAAGATTCAAGGAAGATTAAGTAACTTTTATAAGTTGTTTAGTATTAAGTATTTAATATTGTTAGTAAGTGGTAGAATCTGAATTGAGTGAACGTCATCTAGCTATTCATAAATTCTATGTTCTTCCCAGGACTCCATCTTGTCTGACTCCTAGATTTCCTCTAGGCCATCCTGCCTTTGTATTTATGGAGAAAAGAGGTAGGACATACAGGTCTTTCTAAACAAGATCTCTTAAATTGCAGGAAAGGTTTTAAAAACTAAGAGTTAAGAAATAATACTTTTTAAAAGTTGGTTTCAAGTCAAATTGGAAAAGGGTGAACCTCACTCTGGACTAAAAAGAAGACTCACAGAACTTCTGGCTCACGAAAAAGTCACCATTCAACAAAGAAGAAAAGTGGCCAAGTATTGTGGGAAAATATCAATTCCAGATGGATTTTAAGAGTTAAATGCAAAACAGTAACACTAACCCTCAATCAAAACCAATGAAATGTTAAAATAACCTATAATAAAAGGTGAATATTTAACTAATTTCAGGGTAAGGAAGAGCTTTCTAGTCATGAGGAAAGATGAATAGGCTTGACTATGTAGAAATTTTAAAACTTCTCTTATTTAAAAGAAATTATGAACAAAATGAAAAGATAAACCAGGAAAAATATTTTCAACTAGCATTGCAAAAAGGTAATATTTTACCATGTCAAATCAAGAGCACTTAAAACTCAGTGAAAATAAACTAATTCCCCGAAAGGAAACAGAGAAAGGGACACAAAAATTTACAATTAGATAAGATATGTAATAGCCATGGACATTAAAAAAAAAAGTTCATATTCACTGATCATAAAAATGTAAATTACATCTATGAAATATCATTTTCACATGACAGGACAATTTAGTGTTGGTGAGGGGGTAATAGGCACTCTTAAACTGCTGTTGGGAGTAAAATGATACAACTCCTCTGGAAGCAATTTGGCAACATACAGCAAGTCTTAAAATGTGTGCATTTGTTGACCCAGCAATTCAACTTCTAGGAGTCTATATGAACGTAATAATCAGAAATACGGCCAAAAGTTTTTTGTACAAAGTTGATTAATGTAGCATTATTATTATTTTAGAGACAAGGTCTTGCTCCGTTCCCAGGCTGGAGTGTAGTGGTGTGATCACAGCTCACTGTTACCTGGAGCTCCTGGGCTCAAGCAATCCTCTACCTCAACTTCCTGAGTAGTTAGTACTACAGGTGCATGCCACCATGCCTGGCTAATTTTTAATTTTTTTCTAGAGATGGGGGTGGGGTCTTGCTGTGTTGCCCAGGCTGGTCTTGAACTCCTGGCCTCAAATGATCCTTCTGCCTTGGCTTCTCAAAGTGTTGGGAGTACAGACATGAGCCATCCTTGCCCAGCTCAATGTACGATTATTTATAATAGTGAAAAACTCAAAAAAAGTTTAAATATACAGTAATAGAGAAATGATTGAATTATGGCACATCTATACAGTAGAATTTTATATAATCATTAAAAAGGTTTTAAACATATTTAATGACATTAGAAAATGCTTATACTATGAGGTGGAAATAACAAGATCTAAAACTACATTTACAGTATGACCTCAACTTTGCTAAAAAAAAAAAAAAAAGAAAGGTGTAAAATATATATATTTGTATATAAAAGCCCAAGAGGAAATACACAAGAATGTGATTAGTGGTTATTTCTGAGTGGCAAGATAAAAGGCAACTTTTATCTTTATATTTTGTGCACTTTAACATTTTTGTCATTAACACATATTGCATTTATAAGCAAAATAAAAAAAGAAATGATGTGCAAAAATTATTGCAAGAGGGCTAATGTCAGGTAGAATACAAATGACTGCTACTTGTCACTTACAGAGGAGTGTTACCCTCAGTGTCTTGGATATTTGTGGATGCTTTGTAGTACAGAAGGATATGAATCATCTTCAAGTTACCCTTGGCTGCTGCCCGGTGCATTGCTGTAGCCTCATAATGGTCCTTAGCATCTGGATTAGCCCCACCTTCTAGTAACATGACAGCAATCTGGAAAGTTGGAGAAGAAAGGAGAAAACAATGAAGAGATCTATCTGTGTTTGTATACACTTTTAGAATTCAAGAGAAGTAGCTTAGGGATGGAACCATACCTCATGCCTGTTTTTGGAAGCTGCATAATGTAGGGGAGTACAGCCATTTTGATTGACAGCATTCACTTGAGCACCTTTTCCCAGAAGGGCTTTTACAATCTCATCCCGGCCAGCAGAAGCCGCAATATGAAGAGGAGACCAACCTGCCTATAAAAGAAGTAGGTAGTAGAAACACCAGGGGAAAAAGGTACGAGGATTAGTGCTAACACTTAGGCAGGGTTTACAAGCAGCTTTATAAAGGCAAAAAAAAAAAAAATGTCTACAAAAAAGGTTCCATTCTTATTCTTCACAAATCTAATCCTAATATAACCAATACCATTACAATAAGTCTCTTTATATAACAAAAAGTTACCTAGGTCTTCATTATTCAGGCCATGTTCACACAAAAAAAATCCCAACATAACAGAAACAGTTTATGGTCTTTTAGGGTTCACCATAACAAGCCCTGATCTGTATGATTACTTTTTTTTATTTTTATAGACAAGGTCTCAGTCCTCCTTCAGTCACCCAGGATAGAGCACAATAGCTCACTGTAGCCTCAAACTATTGGGCTTGAGCAATCCTCTCACCTCAGCCTCTCCTGTGTGTTTACCTTAAATCACAGAGTATGAGTGGCAAACATATCTTTGTAAAATAATGCAACCATGGGTCTCATGCTTGATCACAAGGGCCATGCTGTAACTTTCCAGTCATAAAGGTTACAATTTTGTTTATGAGCTTAATGCACAGGCTTCAGTAAACACCAGTCTGGAGTATAAAGATAACTGGGAATTTATCGACTCAACTTTGTCAAAGTACTCACATCGTCTTTATCATTCACTGGCACTCCAAGTTGCAACAAAAATTCAACAATTTCTGTATGTCCAGCTGAGCAAGCCCAGTGCAATGCAGTTCTGCTGTCCTACATGGGAAACAGAGAAGCAATAAAATAAATATTCTTGAAGAGAAATAGAAGACAAAAAAGCAAGAAAAAATAATACTGGTACTGGCAAATCTATAGTTTGACAATACGAAATGCAGAGCACTGGATCCTCAGGTAGGTAACCTTAAATCATATTACTTACTAGTATAAGACAGATGAAGGTTTAAGTAACATGGGGAGAATGACGGTGATAAATGTACGTTATTCTGGGCAGAATATGACAAGGAAAACAGTAGAGCAAGAAACTGATTTCAATGCTTTGACTGAACTACATCTTTGGTTGTTTTACTATTACAGTATTTACATACTTTTATGTCAGGTACTGTGCTGGGAGTTTTACATGTATCATATCATTTAATTCCTACCATTCTATACAGTGCTTATTATCTCCATTTTTCAGATGAGGAAACTAAAACTCCTCAGGGTAAGCAACTTGGGGACGGTCATATGGATACTAAATAGTGAAGTTGGGACACAACTGTCAGTGAATTTCTGACTCTGAAATCTCTACTACCACACTGACCTCAAGTTAGATGCTGTAGAAAGAACACATGAATCTAATGGGGGAAGAAATGTTCATTAAACTAGTTGAAATTATCTATAATTTAAAATTATAAATAAACTAGAAATATAATTTAGAAAACAAAAGAGAGCAAGAAAATTACTTTTTATAAAAAATAATAAGCTATGGCTGGGTGCGGTGGTTCACACCTGTAATCCCAGCACTTTGGGAGGCTGAGGTGGGCAGATCACCTGAGGTCAGGAGTTCGAGACCAGCCTGGCCAACATGGTGAAACCCCGTCTCTACTAAAAATACAAAAATTAGCCAGGTGTGGTGGCGGGCACGTGTAATCCCAGCTACTTGGGAGACTGAAGCAGGAGAATCACTTGAACCCAGAAGTCAGAGGTTGCAGTGAGCTGAGACTTCGCCACCGCACTCCAGCCTGGGGAACAAGAGCGAAACTCCATCTCAAAAAAAAATAAATAGATAAAGCTAGTAGTCATATTTGCCAAAGGGAATCACTATTTGCAATGACTGCTATACTTCTTAGCCCCATAGAATAGAAAATGGTATTTTAAATTCTATTACAAAAAATTTCAAACACATAAAAATTGAGGTAATACAATAGAGACCCACATGCCTACCGCTTAGATTTAACAAACATCTTGCTCTATTTGCTTTATCTAGTTTTTCTCCTTGCTGAGTTTTCTAGAAACAAATTCTAAATATCATCAGTTTTCACCCTTTTCAGTATGTAAGAAATAAAAGTATTTCTTATATAACTATGAGATCATTATTACACTTATTAAAATTAACACTAACTCCTTTAGAATGTCTAATATCTGATCTGTATTCAGATTTCCCCAACTGCCTCCCAAATGTCTTTTTGCAGTTGGTTTGTTTAAATCAGGAACCAAACAAGATCCATAAATTGCATTTGTTCATGTTTTGACGTCTTTTGATCCTGAATAGCTCCCTTCCCTTTTTAGGCCACTGACTTGAAGGGTTAAATTTCCAATGGAGTATTATTAAATCCTAACAATACAAATTATTACATTTAAATTTAAATCCTTAAATATCTAGTGATTTAAATTTAAAAAGAAGTAAAGTAGGTAAAGGTAAGGCCATTTTCAGGTTGAGTAATAAAGTTCCAGAAAAAACAGTCTCTTGATTTCTAATTCTCCCCCAAAAGACACAAAATGGAGATTTGTAAGTATGAGACACCGTCTCACTAGGGCCTAGCACACTGCTTGTGAAACACAAGGCCATCTATAAATATTTGTGAGCTGAGGGCACTGTGAATCCCAGAAACTCAGGATGAAAACACTGAACGGTCCTGTGAGCAGAAGGGCAGAAACACTTCTCAACATCCATTCACTTTTGTCTGTCTCTGTTTAGAATGTTCACTTATTCCCCCATGTAAATACCACTCATGCTTCAAAGTCTAACCATCCCTTTCTTGCAAAGCGTTTTCCAATTAATGGCGGTCATATTCGGCATCAGATCCTCCTATTCGGCATCAGATCCACTATTACATGGTGCCTCCTAAAGCACCATGTAAACTTTTCTGTCGAGTATTTACCACAATTTGTAATCGGACATGTTTTTGTGCTTATTTTATTGTCTGCTTCTTCCACTCCACCATATCTCCAGCTCCTAGCAAACTGCCTGACACAGAAGGGGCGTTCAATTACACATATTTTACAGAATACAGTTACTAATAAAGGTAAAGAAATCTATATAAAAAGCTTTCCTTTTCACGGATTGTGAGTTTCTGAGAAATGCGGTAGACGTTCTAGAACTCTCCAAAAATCAAGGAGCGGCGCTCTGGGCCAAAAAGAAAAACATCTGAGGTCTGAGGGGCTAGATCCCGCAGGCCAATCGCAAGTCCTGAGGTGACCCCGGGGGACTCCTTGGGGCGCTGGGGGCGGGGTTCTGCTCATCGCAGAAACAGGGCCTCCGCTAGGGCAGGGCCCCGACAGCCACGTAGGGCTTCCCCGACGCCGCCGGCTGTGGAGAGACCCTAGCGTTGCTTTACCTGGTCAGTTCTAGTAGCCAGGGATTTATCAGCCTGAATTCTCTCCTTCAACTCCTCCAGCTTCCCGTTGTAGGCCAGGTTGCAGACCATTAGGTTAGACACACACCCCTCCATTTCGCTTTCCCAGTAACTCCTTGAAGCGCGACCAACGCCCGCCTTACGTCGCCGGCTCCGACTGCCAGTCAAAACAGCCGTTAGAACTCCACCAATCACTGGCCTCTCTCGCTCCCTCTTCCTTTCCCATCGCGCGGCCCTCTGGGAGTTGCAGTTTGAGGGCAGTTCCGGTTGGGGAGACGCCTTTGCTGCCCTCACAGACTTGGCCCCTAGCAATGCGGAACTACATGTCCCAGGGTTCCTTGCGAGCGTCCGTAGTCAAGTTGCCGGTGGAATTGGCCCAGAATGACAGCTGGAGAATGGAGTCAGGTACGGGGAGCGGCTTTGAGTGGAACCGTGTGAAAGAGCCGGGGTGGGTAGTCGCTGTTGGGTCGTTGAGTCGGCCACACGAAACGGGTGCGGGGTCAGGGCAAGAGAGTTATGGAAGCCTAAAGGTCCTGTCCCCCAGGGTCCCTGACCAGTAGTGGCAGGAAGAAGGGACAAGGATTGGAGCTGAGTACTACCTTCTGAGCTCGAACCGGTGACTGTGGCTACCCTCCCCCTCCCTGCCACCGCCCAGGGAGTGGAAAGAAGTGGGGGTTAATTACTCTGACATCTCGGCGGAGTGGCGTCACGACAGGGTTCTACCGCAGCAGTGATAGCATATGGCACGGTACTGAGGTGATGTGCCAGGGTGACGCCAAAGGCAGGGTCTGATGCCGTGGGAGCCACTTGATATCTAAGAGACCTCGGTGAGTCCATAGCCTGGTGACGTCACAACTTGATGAGGGTCATCTTAAGGATACTGGGCTGTGGTATTGGCACTTTAATATTACGATATTAACTATGTTATCAAGGCTTTGCTACAACTATTAAGCTAATAATGTTTCTTTTAATAGAAATCCCAAATAGTGCCATAGCAGAAGGCAATGCAAGACTTATCTTTATAGGGCATATCCAGAGGACATTATGCCACAACTAGATAATGATAAGAATACATTCAAGAAAGAGACTGATTATGTTAATGCTTATCCTGTTACAGTGTAGAACAGGAGTTGGGAAACTTTCTATGAAGAGTCAGATAGTAAATATTTTAGGCTTTGTAGGCCAAAAGGCAAAATCAAGAATATTTTGTTGGTACTTTTATGACAAGAGAGAAAACAAATTTCAACAAATGTTTATTGATGAAATTCAAAATATAATAATAGTAATTGAGTACTTTTTTGTAATACAGGACTACCAATAAGAAGAAAATAATTATTTTTAGGGGATAATATTTTGCTTCATTGGGGATTAGAGTTAGTGTTCACTATTGTCAAAATAGATTTTAAATGTTCATCTGTTAATGCTGATCTGTTATGAGATTTTTACCTATTTAATCTTTGAAAATGTCATTTTACACAGATGGCTACTGCCAAATACTGATATCAATTCATAAACATACACTTTTTAATTTTTATTTAAATGAATTAAAAAAATTTTAGAATAGTTTTAGATTTATAGAAAAATTGCAAGATTAGTAGAGTTCCCTCACTCAGGATAAGGTACATTTTATATGTCATAAAATTCACTCATTTCAAATGCATAATTAAATGATTTTTGGTAACATTACTGAATTGGGGCAACCATCACCATAAATCAGTTTTAGAACTTTTTTTATCCCCCTAGTAAGGTCTCTCATGCCCATTTATAGTTAATCAATCCTCTATCCCACTCCCAGCCCCAGATACCCACTAATCTACTTTTTTGTCTCTATAAATTTGCCTGTTCTGGACATTTTATGTAAATGAAATCATATAATATGCATTATTTTGCATCTGATTTCTTTCACTTAGCATAATATTTTGAGGTTCATCCATATTGTAACATGTATCAGTACTTCCTTACTTTTTTATTGCCGAATAGTATTCCATTTTATGGATATAACGTATTTTTGTCTATCTACTCACCATTTGATAGGCATATAACTTTCCAATTTTTGGCTACTATGACTAGTGCTGCTAAGATTAGTATGTAAGTCTTTGTGTGGATATATTTTTTCATTTCTCTTTGATAGATACTTAAGGGTGGAGTTACTGGATCACAGGGAAAATTTATGTTTAACTTCTTAAGAAACTGGAAAACGGTTTTCCAAAATGGCAGCAACATTTTGCACTTCCACTAGCAATGTATGAGAGTTCCTGTTTCTCCACATCCTTGCCAACATTTGTTATTTACTATGTTTTTATTATAGCCATCTTAAGTGGGTGTAAAATGATATCTCATTGTGGTTATAATTTACAATATGGTGAGCATATTTTCATGTGCTTTTTAGCTATTCGTATATCTTCTTCAGTGAAGTGTCTGTTATATCTTTTTACCATTTTTAAATTGAGTCGTCTTTTTATTGTTGAGTTGTAAGGATTGTTTATGTATTCTAGATCAAGTCCCTGACAGATATATGATATGCACATATGTTCTCTCAGTTTGCTGACTGCCTTTTTCTTTTCTTGATGTTGTCTTTTGAAGTGAAAACGTTTTGAATTTTGGTGAGGTCCAATTTATCATTTTTCTTTCTTTCATGGACCATTCTATTGGTGTTGTACTTAAGAAGTCTTTGCCTAATTGCAAGGTCTCAGTGATTTCCTCCAATGTTTTCTTCTAAAAGCTTTATTACTTCATCTCTTACATATATATATATATATATATATATATATATATTTTTTTTTTTTTTTAATTTTATTTTTGAGACAGAGTCTCGCTCTGTCACCCACGCTGGAGTGCAGTGGTGCCATCTCGGCTCACTGCAACCTCTGCCTCCCTGGTTCAAGTTATTCTCCTGCCGCAGCCTCCTGAGTAGCTGGGATTACAGGCACCAGCTACCATGCCCAGCTAATTTTTGTATTTTTAGTAGAGATGGGATTTCACCATGTTGGCCAGGCTGGTCTTGAACTCCTGACCTCAGGTCATCCACCAGCCTCGGCCTCCCAAAGTGCTGGGATTGTAGGCGTGAGCCACATCTCTTACATTTAAGTATATGATTCATTTTGAGTTCATTTTTCTCTATAATGTGAGGTGAGAATCTAAATTCATCTTTTCGCATGTAGGTATAGAAATTGTCCTTGCACCATTTGCTGAATCTCTTATCATTAACATCTTATATTGCTATGCTATCTTTGTCACAACTAATAAACCCACATTGGTATGTTGCTATTAACTATACCCCATGGATTTTTTTTCCAGTTGCACTAGTTTATCTCTAGAGATGCTGTCCCATCCAGGATACCATATTACATTTAGTCCTTGTATCTCCTTAGCCTCTTCTGGTTTGTGACACTTTCTCAGACTTTTCTTGTTTTGGTGACCTTGACAGTTTTAAGGAGTACTGGTCAGGTACTTTGTAGAAAATACCTCGATTTGGGTTTGTCTGATGTATTTTTTATGCTTAGACTGTTGTTATATGTTTGGAAGAAAGTCTGCAGAAGTCAAGTACCACATTCTCATCATACACTATCAAGATTACACAAACATGATTTTAATTGAGCATATTCATGACTTGGAGTAGGATTCTATTCTTCTCTTAATAGTGCCTTTTAGCATTATATGACAGATTAACCACTTCCAACTGAAAGTTTGGTGAAAGCTGCTCAATTGCACAGTTAAATGGATTTTGGAATATGGAAATAGCCTTTGCACTTGCTTCAAGGTCCAAAAACTGCTACTGGAACTGTAATCTGAACTCAGAAAATATATATGCTGCAAATTTGTGTGAAAATAGAGATTGTGCTTCTTGTTTTAACTTTTATTTCATTTTATTTTATTTAAGACGGGGTCTCACTCTGTCACCCAGGCTGGAGTGCAGTGGCACAATCTTGGCACACTGCAACCTCTGCCACCCGGGCTCAAGTGATTCTCCTGCCTCAGCCTTCAGAGGTGCATGCCACCACAGCCAGCTATTTTTTGTATTTTTAGTAGAAACAGGGTTTCGCCATATGGACCAGGCTGGTCTCCCAACTCCTGACCTCAGGTGATCCTCCCAAAGTGCGAGGATTACAGGCATGAGCCACTGCGCCCGGCCTATTTTTAATTTTAATTTTATTTTTTATGTTTTGAGATGGAGTCTTGCTCTGTTGCCCAGGCTGAGGTGCAGTGGCATGATCCTGGCTCACTACAGCCTCCACCTCCCAGGTTCCAGTGATTCTCCTGCCTCAGTCTCCAGAATAGCTGGGATTACAGGCTCATGCCACCACAACAGGCTAATATTTGTATTTTCAGTAGAGACAGGGTTTCACCATTTTGGCCAGGCTGGTCTCAATCTCCTGACCTCAGGTGATCTGCCCACCTCGGCCTCCCAAAGTGCTGGAATTATAGGCATGAGCCACCAAGCCTGGCCTATTTATTTTTTATTGAAACAGGGTCTTCCTCTGTTGCCCAGACTGGAGTGCAGTGGCATGACCACCTCCACAGCTCAAATGATCTTCTCACCTCAGCCTCTAGAGTAGCTGAGACTACAGGCATGCACCAATACACCTAGCTAATTTATGATTTTTTGTAGATACAGGGTCTCACTATGTTACCCAGGCTGGTCTTGAACTCCTGGGTTCAAGTGATCCTCCCACCTAAGTCTCCCAAAGCGCTGGGATTACAGGTGTGAGCCACCATGTCCAGCTGAGATTTCATTTATTTATTCTGGTTACTTATCTAGGAGTAGAATTGCTAGGTCATATCATAACTCTATGTTTAACTTTTTGAGAAACTTTCAGACTCTACAAAAGTGGCTGTACCATTTTACCTTTCCATCAGCCATGTTTGAGGGTTCAGATTTATCCACTTTTTTTTTTTTTTTTGAAAGAATCTTACTCTGTAGCCCAGGCTGGAGTACAGTGGCATGATCTCGACCCACTGCAACCTACGCCTCCCAGATTCTAGTGATTCTTGTGCCTCAGCCTCCTGAATAGCTGAGATTACAGGCATGTACCACCACGCTGGATAATTTTTGTATTTTCAGTAGAGTTGGGTTTTTGCCATGTTGGCCAGGCTGGTCTGGAACTCCTGTCCTCAAGTGATCTGCCCACCGTGGCCTCCTAAAATGCTGGGATTACAGGTGTGAGCCAATGCACCCAGCCAAATTTCTCCATATCTTTACCAATACCTATTAATATCTATCTTTTTTATTATAGGCATTCTAGTGAGTGTAAAGTGGTATTTCATTGTGGTTTTATTGTTTTGACTTGTGACAGCACAGGAAGTGGATAAAGCATCTTGACATTACTTGTGATTTAAACAATATTAATTGTCAAAATGACTTTACTACAGTTTAAGTTTCACATATAAGCATTGTTTTGCCTTGTAATTTTAGGTTGAATTCATTAATAAACATTATCAAGCCTGCATCAAAAGTTAATTTCCAAAGCCATTAAGTCTTCCCTAACAGTGTTTGAAGGTGATACTTCCAGCCATTTAAAAATGTGAGAATCATTCATACCTTGCTTGCCACACAAAAACATGAGATGGGCTGAATTTAGCCTGCCAGTCATAGTTGGTGTAGAGCAGAAGTACCATGCATATAGTAAATATTCAATAAATACTTATCTAGTTGATTATAGAGGTACAGTAGGCCTGTGTTGTGGTATTCACAAAGTATTGGGTATAGTGACATTTCACCATAATAATGCATCAAGTACTTGGATCTGATTGCTACAAACAGCTGGAAAAACAATTCCAAGTGCCTTTCCTACTGAGTGACTTGTTTGGGTTATCTTCTTTTATAAACAGTATATTTTGCTTTTATTTTCTTTGATGTGACATGGTAGTTAACTTTCAATTCTGAGCCCTTTAAGGCCAAGGGTAAATTATCCTTTGACTTTTTGAAAGCTGCAAGAAAAATAGATCTTAGAGGAGAAGGTCTCTTCTCTTTTGTGGCTGGCCTCAAGTTATGGAGGATTGATGTGGTTGCTGTTTATGTCCCTTAAGAGATAAAGGGGCCCCTGTTAGGGTCTGACTCCCTTGCTGCTCTTATGATTGAATGTTCCCTATTGCCTATTCCGCTGAAATCCTGGATTCTATTCTAGATGCCAGAACAAGCTAAGTTCTTCTTCTAGACTTGAAGAATAATGCCAATAATAACTAGCATTTATAGATCACATTGTCAAATACTGAACTTATCTTATGTAATCCTCACATCAGCTCTATGAGGGCAGTACTCTGATCCTGCAGCCTCTATCTTTTTTTAAAATGAGAAAACAGGCACAGAGGAGTGAAGTTACATGCCCAAGGTCACACAGTTTAGTTGGAGCTATAGTAGAAATCCAGGCCATTCTACCCCCAAGTCCTACTACTTAACCACTGCAATATGCTGCAAAATATTGCTGAAAATGCAATTATGTGTAAATGAAAATCCCAAATAATGCAATACAAAATGCTATCAGAGTTCTTTGGGCTGTAACTCTACCTGTGATTTTGGGGAAATGACAAGATTTTCATGCTCTAAAACAGCACTGTCCAATAGAAGTTTCTGTGGTGATGGTAAACTTCTGTATCTATGCTGTTCTAGTATGGTAACCATAACCACATGTTGCTCTTAAAGACTTGCAGTGTGTCTGGGAGCTGAATTTTTAATGTCATTTAATTTTAATTGTTTTACATGTAAATAGTTTTGTGTGGTTCATTATTAATCATTTTGGACAGTGCAGAGAGAAATCATTTCCTCCCACTTGTTCCTTTCTAATTAACACTAAATATTTTACCCAATGCAAATATTCTTTCCATAGCACAACAGGAAATAAATATATTCTATACTGAAAACAACTTGAGGGTGTATGCAAATCGATTAACTGCGTGACAGTTGCAGGAACAGGTTCTGGGTTATCCATCATGAAACTTATCCATTCCGAGTACTTACTGGTTAAGGTTCCATAACTGGCTCAAAAACCCTTTGCAATTGATTTTTCACTGCTTACAAATGTAATTTATGTAGGTTATTACACTTTACAATTGTGAGTTGCTTGGTTTAAGATGAGACATTTTAATTTGTGGCTCTATTTTTTTAAATCCCATGTTTTGATCCTACATGTTAAATGTCCTTGGTATTATATGTCACTGGCCTATACAAACCTTCCCCATTTAAAAGCAGTCTCTTCACAAAACTGACAAACTGTTATAGGCTATTATAATAAAGCACTTTATGTTTACTCTCTGAGTTTTAGCTTCCACACACTTGTTTTATTTGCTTATAAAGTGGTTTCTTTTTTTAAATATGTTTTATTATGAATAATAAAAGACTTGCAAGAATTTGTAAAGGTAGAACAGAAAGGCCCCATATAATCTTCATCTGGGTTACTTCAATCATTACATGTCACATAATTTTAATATAATATGAAAACAAGGAAATCGATACTGGAATTATTATATGTATAATTTCCCGTTCTTTTATGATGTGTAGGTTTGTTTAACCATCATCACAATCAAGAAATATTCCATCTTTCCTGTGCTACCTCTTTATAGTCACACCCACCACCTACCCCCACCATTGATAACCCCTGACAAATGCTAATTTGTTCTCCTCTTCTGTAATTGTCCTTTTAAGAATTTTATATATAATTAAAATGATTTAATTTTTAGAATCATAAAGTATATGATCTTTTCCATTATTTTTCATTCAGCATAATACATTTCAGACTCATTCAAATTGATATGAATAGTTCATTCCCTCTTATTGCTGAGAAATATTCCACGATATGGAGGTACCACAATTTGTTTAACCATTCTTGTATTGAGGGACAATTTAAAATTTCCAGTTTTTGGCTATTACAAAGAAAACTCATATTAACATTGAGTACGGAGTTTTGTGTAGATGGAAATTTTCATCTCTCTGAGATAAATGCCTAGGAGAACAATTACAAGATGTGATGGTAAATACATGTTTAATTTTAAAAGAAACTGGCAAACTATTTTTCCAAAATGGCTGTACCATTTTGTATTCTCATCAGCAATGGTATGAGAGATCCAGTATCTCCACATCCTTTCCAGCATTTGGTATTGTCACTATTTTTTTTTTTTTTTAAGTTTTAGCCATTGTGTTAGGTGTGTAGTGCTATATTACTGATTTTATTTGCATTTATCTAATGGCTAATAACGTTCAACAGCTTTTCATGTATTTATTTGTCATCTCCATATCTTCTTCAATTAAATATCTCTTTATATCTTTGACCCATTTTCTAATTGTATTGCATTGTTTGTTTTACTGTTGAGTTTTGAGAGTGCTTTGTGTGTTCTAGATACCAGTTCTTTGTCAGATATGTAGCTTGCAAATGTTCTCTTCCAGTCTGTGGCTTGTCTTTTCATCTTAATAGGATTTTCCACAGAGAAAGAGCTTTTAATTTTTATGACATTCAACTTATTGATTTTTTTCCCTATTATTGATTGTGCTTTTGTTGTTACATCTAAGAAGTCTTCACCAAGTCCTAGGTCTCAAATATTTTCTCCTAGATTTTCTTCTGAAAATATTATAGTTTTACATTTTACATTCAAGTCCATAATCCATTTTAAGTCAATATTTGGCATAAAGCATGAAGTTTAGGTCAAGGTTAATTTTTTTGGATTATTGATATCCAGTTGCTTCAGCTCCATTGAATTGCTTTTGCACTGTAGTAAAATATAAGTCTGCCAGACTTGTGTATACCTGTTTCTGAGTTTTCAAATCTGATTCATTGATCTACATATGTGTCCCTCTGCCATACTACAGTGTTGAATACTATAGCTCTATAATAAATCTTAAAATTGGATAGAGTGATTCATCCTAGTTTATTGTTTTCAATATTGCCTATTCCCTTAACTTTCCCTGTAAATTTTAGAATAAGCTTGCCTATATCTGAAAAAAGTTTGCTGAGATATTGATAAGAGTTGTATTAGACCTGTATATCAGTTTGGGGAAAACTGACATCTTTACTATGCTGAGTCTTCCAATCCATGAGCACTATATATCTCTCCCTTAATTTAGATTTCTTTTATTTATCAGCACTGTTCAGTTTTCATCATGCAAATCTGGTATGTTATGTTAGAATTCTACATAAGCATTTCATTTTTGCAGTGACTATTAATGTTATTATATTTTGAATTTTGGTTTCCATTATTAATTGCCAGTATATAGAAATATAAATGATTTTTGTATGATAGTCTTGCATATTGAAACCTTACTGAATTCACTGATTAGTTCTAGGGAATTAAAAGGTATTTTTCTAATTTTGTGGGGTTTTTTTTCTTTTGTTTTGGTTGATTTTTTAGGACTTTCTATGTAGACCATCTTGTCATCTGCAGAGAGGGCAGTGATATTTCTTCCTTTCCACACTGTGTCTTATGTTGTGAGAGTGTTATGTCAGTGGTGAGAGCTGAATTCTTGCCTTGTTCCCAGTCTTAGGAAAGAAGAAGTCAGTCTTTCAGCATCAACTATAATGTTATCTGTAGTTTTTTTTTTGTACATATCCTTTTTCAGGTTTAGATAGTTCCTCCTTGGTTTCTAGTTTTCTGAGAATGTTTATCATGAATAACTATTGAATTTTGCGAAATAGCTTTTGCATCAATTTATCAATTGATGATCTTGTGATTTTTCTTCTTCAGTTTGTTAATGAAGTGGATTACACTAATTTATTTTCAAATGTTGAACTAGCCTTGCATCCTTGGATAAAACATATTTGGATGTGGTGTATAATTTTTTATATGTTGCTGAATTATATTTGCTAGTATTTGCTGGGGATTTTTGCCTCTATCCATGAATGATATTGGTTTGCAGTTTAATTTTTGGTACTGTCTTTGTCTGATTTAGGTATCAGTGCAATATTGGCCTTATAATAAGAGTTGAGATGTAGTCTTTCCTCTTCTGTTTTCTAGAAGACATTGTATAAATAAGTGTTAATTCTTCTTTAAGTATTTGGTAGAAGGCTGCAGTGAAATCATTCGGGCCCAGATGATTTCAATGAATAATTATTTTTTTGGAGTTTTAAAATTATATATTCAATTTTTAAAATACTTACCAAGCTATTCAAATGACCTAATTTCTATTGAGTGAATTGTGGTGGTTTGTGCTTTTCAAGGAATTTATCCAGCTTATCTAAATTATCTACTTTATACATGCATATTTGTTTGTAGTAATCCCTTTTGGTGTTTGCAAGGTCTATGATTATATTTCCTGTTTCATTACTGATATTGATGATTTGTGTCCTTTCTTTTTTTCATTTGTCAGATTTGCTAGAGGTTTGTGAATTTAATGAGGCTTTTCGGAGAACTACGTCTTTGTTTAATTGATGTTCTCCATTGATTTTCAGTTTTCAATTTCATTAACTTCTGCTCTTTTTTCCTTACTTCTGCTTGCTTTCAATTTAATTTACTATTTTCTAGTTCCTTAGAGTGGGGAATTAGATTAGTAATTTCAGGGATTTCCTCTTCTCTAAGTTAAGCATTTAGTGCTATGAATTTCCAACTCAGCACTGCTTTAGCTGCATGTCATGTATTTTTTAAACACAGTAAAAAAGCATAGCATGAGATCTAGTTCTTAATCTTTTAAGTGTACAGTACAATATCATTAACAATAAACACAATGTTGTAGAGCAGTACTCTAGAAATTTTTTATCTTGAATGACTGAAACTCTATGCTTATTGAACAGCAATTCCCCATTTCCCATCCCTCACCAGCCACCTGGCAACTACCATTTTACTTTCTGTTTCTATGAGCATAACTAGTTTAGATAACATATGAAGTGGAATCATGAGATATTTGCCCTTCGGTGTCTGGCTTATTTCATTTAACATAATGTCTTCAAAGTTCATCCATATTGTAGCATATGACAAGATTTATTCCTTTTTATGTCTGAATAACTTTCCATTATATGTATATATCACATTTGCTTCATCTATTTATCTGTGGATGGACATTAGGTTGTTTCCACCTCTTGGCTATTGTGAATAATACTGCAATGAATATAGGAGTGCAAATACCTCTTCAAGATCCTGATTTCAATTCTTTTGGATATATCTCTAGAAGTGGGATTGTTGGATCATATGGGAAATTTTAGTTTTTTAAGGAACCTCCATATTCTTTTCCATACCAGCTGCACCATTCTACACCCACATCAGCAGTGCACAAGGTTCCAATTTCTCCACATTCTTGCCAGCACTATTTTTTGTTTTTTGGATAATGGCCATCCTTACAGTTATGAAGTTATACTTCATTGTTGTTTTGGTTTGCATTTCCCTGACAATCAGTGGTGTTGAGCATCTTTTCATATACCTGTCGGTCGTTTGTATATCTTCTTTGGAGGAATGTCTATTCATGTCCTTTGCTCATTTTTTAATTGGATTATTTGGTGAGGGTTTTTTGTTGTTGTTATTGAGCTAAATAATTTAGATATTGAACCCTATCAGATAGTTTGCAAATATTTTCTCCCATTCTGTAGGTTACCTTTCATTCTGTTGTTTCGTTTGCTGTACTGAAGCTTTTTAGTTTGAGGTAGTACCACTTGTCTGTTTTTACTTTTATTGCCTGTACTTTTGGTGTCATATACAAGAAATCATTGCCAGGACCAATGTCATGATGCTTTCTTTCTATGTTTTCTTCTAGGACTTTTGCAGTTGCAGGTCTTACGTTTAAGTTTTTTATTCATTTGGAGTTGATTTTATATATAGAGTGAAATAAACATCCACTTTAATTTTTTTGCATGTGGGTATAAAGTTTTACTAGCATCATTTGTTTTTATTGTGGGGAGTGGTGGGCTGGATCTTTGCCCTTTTTTTCCAAAAACTTTTTAGTTCCTGGTTACCAACCTGCAGCATGTGCAGGTTTGTTACATAGGTAAACGTGTGTTTGGTGATTTGCTGTACAAATCAACCCATCACCTAGGTATTAAGCCAAACATCGATTAGCTATTCTTCCTGATGCTCTCCTTCCTCCTCCCGGTACCCTCCTGACAGGCCCCAGTGTGTGTTGTTTCCCCCCAACATGTGTCCATGTGTTCTCATCATTCAGCTCCCACTTATAAGTGAGAACATGTGGTGTTTTGTTTTCTGTTCCTGTGTTGAGGATAATGGCTTCCAGATCCATCCATATCCCTGAAAAGGACAGGATCTTATTCTTTTTTATGGCTTCACAGTATTCTACAGTGTAGATGTACTACATTTTTTTTTAATCCAGTGTATCATTGATGGGCATTTGGGTTGATTCTATGTCTTTGCTATTGTGAATAGTACTGAAATGAACATATGTGTACTAGCACCATTTGTTGAACAGACTACCCTTTTCCCCATTGTGTGTTTTTGGAACCATCATTGGATACTAGATGGCTGTATATGTATGGATTTATGATCAAATTCTCTGTTCTGTTCCACTGGTCTATATGTCTGTCTTTATGACATTACATACTGTTTTGATTACTGTAGCTTTGTAATATGTTTTGAAATAAGAAAAAGTGAGGTCTCCAACTTTGTTCTTCTTTCTTATGATTGTTTTGAATTATGTGCAGTCCATTGTGGTTCCATATAAGTTTTAGGATTATTTTTCATTTCTGCAAAAAATGTCATTGTGATTTTTGATAGGATTGCATTGAATCCATAGATTACTTTGGGTAGTATGTACATTTTAATAATATCAAGCTCTCCAGTCCAAGAACATGGGATGTCTTTCTACTTGTTTATATGTTCTTTAATTTCTTTCAGCAATGTTTTGAAATTTTCAGCATACAAGACTTTCACTTTCTTGGTTAAGTTTATTAATTTTTTTGGATGCTACTCTAAATGAGACTGTTTTCTTAATTTCTTTTTCTGATTGTTGTTAATGTATTGAAATGCAACTGATATTTATATGTTGATTTTGTATCTTGCAACTTTGCTGAATTTATTAGTTCTAATAGTTTTTTTAATGTGGAATCTTTAGATTATTCTACATATAAGAATATGCCCTCTGCAAAAAGAAATAATTTTACTTTCCTTCCAGTTTGGATGTCTTTTATTTCTTTTTCTTGCCTAACTGCTCTGTTTTTGCAAGCAATTTCAAATTTTGCCTATTGTTCTATTTTGCTCTGGCCTTTTCTTGCCTAATTGCCATAGTACTTTCAGTACTGTGTTGAATAGAAGTGGATGAGAACCAGCATCCTTGTCTTGATCTTCATCTTAGTGAAAAATTTTCATTTTTTTTTACAGTTGTTTTCTGTGGGCTTTTTATATATGGCCTTTATTATATTGAGGCAATTTTCTTCCATTTGTAGTTTGTTGAGTGTTTTTATCCTGAGAGGGTGTTGAATTTTGTCAGATACTTTAATCTATTGAGATGATCGTGTGATTTTTTTTTTTCTTTAAAGACAGGATTTCACCATGTTGGTCAGTCTGGTCTTGAACTCCCAACCTCAGGTGATCCGCCCACCTTGGCCTCCAAAGTGCTTGGATTACAGGCGGATCATGTGATTTTTAATGTTCATTCTGTTAATGTGAGTCCCATTGATTGATTTTTATATGTTGAACCATCGTTGCATCCCAGGGATAAATCCCACTTGTTCATGGTGATCTTTTGTGCTATTGAATGAGGTTTGGTATTATTTTCATGAGGATTTTTGAATTCTTTAGATTGGTGTAAAAGTAATTGCTGTTTTTGTCATTACTTTCAATGGCAAAAACCACAATTACTTTTACACCAACCTAATATATTCAGCAGGAGTATTGGCCTATAGCTTTTTTTTTTTTTGTAGTATCTTTTCCTGGTTTTGGTGTCAGGGTAATGCTGGCCTAATAAAATGAGTTTGGAAGTGTTCCTTTCTCTTTAATTTTTTGGAATCGTTTGAGAAATATTGGCATATGATTCAGTCTTGGTAGGTTTTATGTTTCTACAAATTTATCCATTTCTTCTAGATTATCCAATTTATTGGCTTATAATTGTTCAGAGTAGTCTCTTATAATCCCTTTAATTTTTGTGGCATCAGTTGTAACACTCCATTTCATGTTATTTTTTGAATCTTCTTTTGTTCTTTATTAATCTGGCTAATGTTTTGTGAATTTTGTTTATCTGCCAAAAAAAAGAACAACCCAGCTCATTGTTTTGTTGATTTTTTTCTTTTCTCTTCTGTATTTTGTTTCCACTATAATCTGATTTATTTCATTCCTTATGCTAACTTTGGACTTATTTAAGGCTTCTTTTACTAGTTCATTGAGATATAAAGTTACTTTGAGATCTTTCTTTTTTTAAAAATGTAGACCTCTTTTGCTATAAACTTCCCTTTTAGTACTAATTTAGTTGCATCCCATAAGTTTTGGTATACTGTTTTTGTTTTTTATTGCTGAAAGATATTTTCTGATATCCCTTTAAATTTTTTCTTTGACCTATTAGTTGTTTAGGATTGTGTTGTTTGGTTCCCACATATATGTGAATTTTTCAGCTTTCCTTCTGCTGTTAATTTCTAGTTTTACTCTATTGCAGTTGGGAAATATACTTGGTAAGATTTCAATCTTTTGAAATTTCTTAAGACATGTTTTGTGACCTAATGTGTGATCTCTTCTGGAGAATGTTTGGTATATGCTTGAGAAGAATGTATATTCTTATGCTGTTGAATGAAATATTCCGTATATGTCTGTTATGTCCACTTGTTCAAGTCTTCTGTTTCTTTATTGACCTTAATCTGGATGTTATATACATTATTGAAAGTAGGGTACTAAAATCCCCTACTGTGATTGTATTGCTGTCTGTTTCTCCCCTCAATTCTATCATTGTTAGATTCATATGTTTGGGTACGCTTGTGTTAGATGCATATATATTTATAGTATCTCCTGGTGATTTGACCATTTTTATCATTATATTATTTAATGTCCTTCTTTGTTTCTTCTGACAGGTTTTTACTTAAACTCCATTTTGTTTGATATAAATATGGTAACCCTGCTCTCTCTCAGTTACCTTTTACATGGAATATAAATTATTAATTCTTTCATTTTCAACCTAGGTATGTCATTAAATATAAAGTGAGTCTCTTGTAAGCAGTATATAGTTGGATCTTGTTTTTAAAAACCATTTGGCCACTCTATATATTTTGATTAGGGAGTTTAAACCACTTATATTTAAAGTGATTATTGATGATAGGGAAGGACTTACTATTGCAATTTTGTTTATTATTTTCTGTCTTGTAGCTTTTTTGTCCCTCCTTTTCTTTCTTCCTCTGTTTCTTTGGGTTTCATTGATTTTTTGGTAGGGACATGCTTTGATTCTTTTCTCACATTCTTTTGTGTATCATTTAAAAGGATTTTCTTTGAGGTTACCACAGAGCTCACAGAAAACATCTTATGATTATAACAACCTATTTTAAGCTGAGACAAATTTAACTTCAATTGCATGTAATACTTTAATCTTTTATATTGTCCACCCCACACTTTGTTATTGATGTCACAAATTACATTTTTATATTGTGTATCCATTAACATGTTTGTATAATTTTATATATATATATATAGATAGATAGATAGATAGATAGATAGATATAGATATATAGATAGATAGATTTTTTTTTTGAGATAGAGTTTCTCTCTTGTTGCCCAGGCTGGAGTGCAATGGTGTAATCTTGGCTTAGTGCAACCTCTGCCTCCTGGGTTCAAGAAATTCTCCTGCCTCAGCCTCCCAAGTAGCTGGGATTTCAGGTGCCTGCCACCATGCCCGGCTAATTTTTGTACTTTTAATAGAGATGGGGTTTTGCCACTTTGGCTAGGCTGGTCTTGAATTCTGGACCTCAGATGATCTGCATGCCTTGGCCTCCCAAAGTACTGGGATTACAGGCATGAGCTGCCACACCCGGCCAATTTTTATATTTTTGTTTTTTAACTTCTAGACTAAAAGTAAAAATTATTTACTCACCACTATTACAGTGTTACAGTATTCTGTATTTTTCTACATATTTAGCTTTACCAGTAAGATTTATGCTTTCATGTTGCTGTTGAGCATCTTCTTATTTCAACTCAAAGGTCTCTCTTTAGCATTTCTTGTAAGGCAGCTGTAGTGGTGAAGAAATTCTTCAGCTTTTGTTCATGTGGGAAAGTTTTTATTTCTCCTTAATTTTTGAAGGATAATTTTATGTAATATTCCTGGTAGTCAGGTATTTTTTTTTTCTTTCAGCACTTTGATTATTCCATTCCCTTTTGTCCTGCAATGTTTCTGGTGAGAAACTCACAGATAATCTTGTGGTGAATTCCTTGTACATGATGAGCTGCTTTTCTTTTGCTGCTTTCAAAATTCTCCATAGACTTTTGACAATCCGATTATAATATTTCTCAGTGTGGATTTCTTTGGGTTCATCCTACATGGAGTCTGTTGGGCTTCTTAAATCTAGGTGTCCATTTCCTTTCCCAGATTTGACACATTTAGAGATGTTATCTCTTTACCTTTCCCCCTTCTCCTTCTTGCAATCCCATAAGGAATATATTTGTTTGATTGATGGTGTCCCATAAATCCCTTTGAGTTTTTTCCTTTTTGATTCAAATAATGTCAGTGTAAAGTTTAGCATTTTAGCCATGATTCTACTTCAGGCTGATTATCTAGGTTACAGAATTCATGATTTATCAATTATTGTACTATTCTAGTGGTGATTATATTGCAGAAGAGATGATCGCATAGCCCTTGCAGTATTCAGTAGGTTACAAACAGAGGCTTTCTAATTTCTTAGGCAGGAAATATATATAAAGTTTGTCTCTGGGAGCCCTGTAATTATATATAATTAATTATATATAAGCCCTGTAATTAATTATAATTATATGATTAATTATAATTAAAGAAAAAATTATTCAATGACACTTGTCATTGAAAAGAACCTAAGAAAACCTAAGAACCCTTAGGTTTTCTTCATTGTTTTTTTGTTCCTCTGACCATATCATTTCAAATAACCCTGTCTTTGAGTTTATCAGTTCTTTCTTCTGCCTAATCAAGCCTGCTGTTGAATACCTTACATAATTTTTTTCAGTTCAGCTGTTATATTCTTTGCTCCAAATTTCTGTTTGGTTCTTTTTTGTGTTTTCTAAATCTTTATTGATATTCATCTTTTTTTTGAGCTTGTAGATGGCATCTTTATGATGATTATTTTTACTTCTTTTTCAGGTTATTGATATACCTCTGTTCTTTAGGATTGATTTCTGAAGATTTAGTTTGCTCCTTTGGACCACGCTTCCCTGTTTCTTCATATGTCTGTTACGTTTTTATTGGGATCTGCACATTTGAAACATCGGTAACCTCTTTCAGTCATTATGGACTGGCTTTGTACAGGGAAACATGCTCACCAGTCAGCCCAGCTAGAGATTCTGGGGGCCTTTGAAACCTTTTTGGAGGATACATGACTTCTCTGGGCATGTGTATGTCACTTCTCAACTAGAAGCTTACGAGTTTCTTTTATAGGAGCTTATGATCACTTGCTCCCTCTGTTGTCTACGACCCTGCAAATTTTCTGGTTCTATAGCAATCAGCCTCCTCTCTCTCTTTTTGTTCTCAGTAGTTGTGAGGTATCTAATGTGTGTTAGCTCAGTGCCCCAAGTCAGGTGAGACCTATACTAGTACTTTAGGCAGCCTGATGAAAAGTCAAAATACTGATGAACATTCCATTTGTTTCCCTCCCTCCTGAAGAAGAAGCCTTAAGTTGTGTATCTCCTCCCAACTGTGCTGAGCTGTGCTGGCCACAGCAAGTCGCCCACCACCTTCCTTTGTTCTTAGCAGCCTCAAGGCAGCCAGAGTGTGGTGGTTTTGTCAGTGCGTCCAGTGGGGCAAAATAGAAACCACTTCTTGGTTCCATGAGCAGCCCTCCAAAAAGATGGAATATTGAAAACTTTCTACAGTCTTTGTTTTCCCCCCTGAAATTGAAGGCTGGGATGTTATTTTTTGGTGCTGAGCTGTGCCAACTTGGGAGAAGGGCTGATGCAGATAAGGTGAAATTGTCCTTCCTACTCATTTTAATATGGTTGTTCTTGACTTTGTGTTGCCTTACCTGGGGTATGCAATTTCTTAGCTGAATTCTGGAATTCTCATAAAAGTATTTTACTCAATATATCATTGTTAAATTGGTCTTCCCGTAGGGGAACAAGGGCCAAAACTTCCTATTCTGCCATCTTGCTCCTATGTTACATATTTCAATATGTTGTATTTTCATTTTCATTCGATTCTATGTATTTTTATTGTTTTTACTTCCCTGGAGACTTCCTCTTTGACCAAAGGATTGTTTAGAGGTATGTTGTTTAATTTCCAATTGTTTGGAAACTTTCTTGTTTTCTTTCTTGTTATTGAGTTCTAGTTTGATTCCATTATAGTTAGAGAAATATTTTACTATAAAAACCTTACTTCCCTTTGAGTCTCTTTACCTTTCCCCATCTATAGTATAATTTTCTTAAATATTTCTTCTATATATTTTTAGAATCATGTCAGAAAAATGTTACAATTTTTGCTTTAGTTCTCAAATATAATTTAGAAAACTGAAAAAAGAAGCAAAGTCTGTTGTATTTGGTAATATTTTTGCTCTTTCTATTTTTCTTCCTTCCTTCATGATATCCAAAGAGTCCTTCTTTTATCTTTCCTTTCCAATTCACAAATTTCCTTTAGCTATCCATTTCTTTAGGTATGTCTGCTGACAACAAATTCTTAGTATTTCTTTGCCTGAGAGTGTCTTGATTTTCCCCTACGGGATATTTTCACTGGATATGCAAATTTGGGTTGATAGTTTCTTTCTCTTAGCACTTGAAAAATGTGCTATTTCCCTTTGGACTCCATGGTTCCTATTAATAAATCTACTCTCATTAAAAGTGTCTTTCTTCTGTAAGTACGGTATTTCTTTTCTCTCACTGCTTTCAAGATTTTTTTCTTTTTCTTTAGTTTTCAGGAGTTTGATTATGATGTGTCTTACTGTGGGATTCTTTGGATTTGTCTTATTGAGTTTGTTCAGCTTCTTGAATCCGTAGGTTTATGTCTTTTTCCAAATTGGGGAGATTTTCACATTAATTAGCTTGATTTAAACATTCCACAATGTATACACATATCAAAACATCGTATTATATACCATAAATAGATACAGTTTTATTTGTCAATTAACAAAATTAATTGATTTTTAAATATTTAGGAGATTTTCACCTTTTTTAAAAAAAAGTACTTCTTTAGCCCCACACTATTTCTCCTCTCCTCCTGGAACTCTGATGATATGAATGTTTAATGTATCATTAAAGTCCCATGTGTCCCTGAAGCTCTGTTCATTTTTTTCAGTGTATTTTCTCTCTATTGTTCAGATTGGATAATTTCTATTGTTCTGTGATAACTTTACTGATTCTTTTTTCAGTCTCCTTTTTGCTATTCAGCCCATTCAGTGAGTATTTCATTTTGGTGATTGTGTTTTACAGTTCTAAAGCTTCCATTTGCTCCTCCTTTATGTCTTCTATTTCATTGCTGAGACTTTCTTTTTTTCTTTTTCTTTTTTTTTTTTTTTAAAGACGGAGTTTCATCATGTTGGAAAGGCTGGTCTCTAACTTCTGACCTTGTGATCTGCCCACCTCAGCCTCCCAAAGTGCTGGGATTATAGGCGTGAGTCACTGCGCCCTGCTGAGACTTTGTTTTTATAAAAATATTTGTTTGCAGCATGTTTGTAATTGCTTGTTGAAACATTTTTAAGATGACTGATTTAAAATCCTTGTTGGATTAATTCCAATCTATGTCATATCAATGTTGGTTTCTGTTGAATGCCTTTTCTCATTCAAGCTGAGATGTACCTGGTTCCTTTTATCATGAGTGATTTTCTATTGTATCCTGGACATTTTATGAGACTCTGGATTTTATTTTAATCTTCTGTTTTAGTAGGCCTACTCTGACATCATTCTGGTGGGGGAATGGGAGCACAGGTAGGGGTGGGAGTCAAGGTTCCTTACTCACCACCCGTTGATACCCAGGATAGGGGTAGGGATGCCATTATTACTAGGTAGGAGTGGAATCTCAGGATCCTCACTAGGCCTCCACTATCACCACTGATGCCTCCCGAGGCCTCCACTGTTAGGCCTCCACAACCATCATATGCTAGGGTACTCATTACTGCCTGGCAGGGATGAGAAAGGCCCAGATCTCTATTCAGTCATTTCTGAAACCACCTCAGGGAGAAGGGGATGTGTGACTATTTAAAACCAGTTGAAGCTAGAAATCTATGTTCCTTACTTGATTTCTGCTGAGGGGAGTGGAGAGAGGAGTGTAGTTTTTCTCTATAGTGTTTGCCTTGGGTAGATAAATTATTATCTAAAAGTTTTCTGTCTTTCTAGGCTACCCCCTTTCTGTTCCTTTGGCTAGAGATAGCCAGCTTTTTGAGGCACTTTAAAAAAAACTGTTGCACCCATTGGCATTGCTGGGTTGCTGGCTTCTCCATCACCAGGTCCAGGATACATTACTCAAAAACAAATCCAGGGAGAAAATATTTGGAAATCATACATCTGCTAAGGGTTAATATTCAGAATATATAAAGAACAACAAAAAATTAAATAACCTGATTAAAAATGGGCAAATAATTGAATAAATAATTATCTAAAGATGATAATTATCTTTAGATAATTATCTGAATACAAATGGCCAAAAAGCATATAAAAAGATGATCAACATCATTAATTTTCAGAGAAATGCAAATCAAAACCATAATCAGGTATCACCTCACACCCATTAGGATGACTATAGAAAATAATAAGGGTTGATAAGGATATGGAGAAATTAGAACCCCTGTGCACCACTGGTGAGATTGTAAAATGGTACAAGTGCTATGGAAAACAATCTGGTGATTTCTAAAGAAATTGAAAATAGAACTGCCATATGATCCAGCAATCTCACTTGTGGATATATATCCAAAGGTACTGAAAGCAGGGTCTCAAAGAAATATTTGCACACCCATGCTCATAGCAGCAATATTCTGAATAGCCAAGAAGTAGAAGTGACCCAAATGTCTATTGATAGATGAATGGATAAAGAAAAAATATATATCTCAGTCACAAAAAGGCAAATACTGTGTCATTCCACTTATATGAGGTATCTAAAGTAGTCAAATTCATAGAGAAAATAGAAGGGTAGTTGCCAGGGATTAGGGATAAGAGGAAATGGGAAGTTATAGTTTAATAGGTATAGAGTTTCAGATATGTAAGATAAAAAAGTTCTAGAGATCTGTTTCACAACAATGTGAATATACTTAACACTACTAAACTGTACACTTAAAAATAATCAAGAGGATTAAATGTATGGTTTATATTTTTCAACACAATAAAAGAAAGCTAAAAATAAAGAAGTATACCAATGAAGGTAGTGATCACAGTGATGTTTCCCATTCCTAACTAAATTTTTACTAGGAGAAAGGCTGTAACTAACACAATATCCGTATTTTCATTAAGTTACCACTTTTATATTCTAGTTCCAAGAAAAGATAGGACAGATGCACTTTCCCCTATTTATCCCTCTATCTAAAAGCACTGGACATTATAAATACATAAATATATACATATCTAATATGTCTCTGACAGGTAAATAGAAGGCAGGTGACTTCTTCTATTCCTGGTGGCTAGGAATCTCAAGATCCAAGTAACAATATTTTCTCCCATTCTGGAAGTTGCCTTTTCACTCTGTTGGTTGGATCCTTTGATGCACAAAAGATCTTAAGTTTGATATTGTCCCATTTGTCTATTTTTGTTCTTGTTGCCTGTGTTTTTGATGTCATATCCAAGAAATTATCACCAAGTCCAATATCATGAAGCTTTTCTCATATGTGTTCTTCGAGGTATTTTACAGTTTTAGGTCTTATGTTTAGGTCTTTAATCTAGATTGAGTTAATTTTTGTATATGGTATATGCAAATGATCCAACTTCATACTTTTGTGTCTGGATATCCAATGTCTCCAACATCATTTGTTAAAGAGATTGTTCTTTCCCCATTGAATGGTCTTGGCACCTTGTTGAAGATCATTTGAATATGTTAGGGTTTATATGTGACCTTTCTATTCTGAGACATTGATCACCCACTGCAGGGGTCTGTCCTGCAAACCCTGACTCCGCAACTGATGAATAAAACACTTGAACACAGAGTACAGTGAACAAATGGGCTAGAGAGGTCATCAGTTGCTCTCAGAGGTTGATTGCAGCTACCTGAACCCCACTAGTTCTTCCTCACATTTTTTCAGTATAGATTTGACAACAAAGGCTTTGAGTAAACACACCTGAGGATAATTAACATGGCTAAGAGGGTAGTTCTTGGAAAGATTAAAGCTCAGGTACCAATGCCCAGGACAAACACCATTAAAGAATAATTTCTCTGGCTGATCTCCCTGCCTCCAGAGGGCCATCTGGTTCAAAGGTTACATGAATAAACAAGCTAGTTAGAGTAGACACAAAGGAATGTGGGATAAACAGACTTAACTGGGGAAGCTTCTATTATCCCTAATCTTTGCCCTATGACCTAATGCCCTAAGGTAAGAACTGGCCACCTTCAGCCTGTTCCATTATTACAAGTTATGAAGAACTTTCAGCCTTCCAAAAGGTTTGAGACTATATCTTATAACTTTCCCTAATATTTCCCTTAATATTTTGCCAACCACCCTGAATGAATCCCAACACTATTTCATTGAACTATGTGTCTACCTTTATGCCAGTACTATACTTTTTGGTTACCGTAACTTTGTAATTCTTTTGAAATTGGGAAGTTTGAATCCTCCAACATAGTTCTTCTTTTTCAAAATTGTTTTAGCATTTCAGGGTCTCTTGAGATTTCATATGAGTTTTAGGATGAATTTTCCTTTTCTTAAATTTTTGTTTTATTAATTTACACACAGAATAATTGTACATATTTATGGGATACATAGTGATTTTTTAAAAAAATATGTGTAGTGATCTGAGGCCAGGCATGGTGGCTCAGACCTGTAATCCCAGCACTTTGGGAGGGTGAGGCAGGGGCGGATCACAGGAGTTTGAGACTAGTCTAGGTCACGTGACAAAATCCTGTCTCTACAAAAAAAAAAAAATAGCTGGATGTGGTGGTGGATGCCTGTAGTCCCAGCTACTTAGGAAGCTGACCCAAGAGGATCACTTAAGCCCAGAAAGTGGAGGGTGCAGTGAGCCGAGATCACCCCACCGTACTCCAGCCTGGATGACGCAATGAGACCCTGTCTCAAGAAAAACAAAAAATGTACAGTAATCAGATCAGGGTAATTAGCATATCCATCATCTGAAATATTTATAATTTATTTGTGTTGGGAACATTCAATATCTTCCTTCTAGCTATTTGAAACTATATTATTGTTAACTATAGTCATCTTCCAATGGTACAGAACATTAGAACTTACTTCCCTATTTAGCTGTAATTTTGTATCCTTTAACACAGCTCTCCCTCTTCCTTATCATTATACTCCTTAGCCTCTAGTATTCTCTGTTCTATTTTTTACTTCCATGAGATTAACTTTGTTCGACTTTCACATATGAGTGAGAACATGTAGTATTTAACTTTCTGTGTCTGGATTTTTTAGTATGTATATTGTCTATTTATGCAATGATGTGAGGATTTTGATAGGGATTGTGTTGAATCTTGAATCTGCATATTGCTTTGAGTAGTATGGACATCATAACAATATGAAGTCTTCCAGTCCTTCTGTCTCTTCATTTATTTCTGTCTTCTTTAATTTCTTCCAGCAATCATTTGTAGTTTCTCATTGGTATACTTGGGTTTTTTTGAGACAGGATCTTGATCTGTCACCCAGGCTGGAGTTCAGTGGTGCCATCACAGCTCATTGGAGTCTTGACTTTTGAGGTTCAAGCGATCCTCCCACCTCAGCCTCCCAAGTAGTTTGGACCACAGGCACATGCCACCACACCCGACTCATTTTTAAATATTTTGTAGAGACAGGGTCTCCCTGTGTTGCTTAAAATGGTCCCAAACTCTTGGGCTCAAGCACTCCCACCTCAACTTCCCAAAATGTTGGGATTACAGGTGTGAGCCATCATGCCTGGCTCTCATTGGTATCCTATATATTAAAGTCGACTATAATGTAAAGATTCTTTGCTAAAGCTTGCTTTTCCAATAATTTCAGGTTACAGAACTATGATTGGGTACTTTTCATTGGTCCCACAAATATTTGCTACTTGGCAAAATTGCTATCCATGGCAGGGGCTCTGCTTATTCAGACATTAAGCCTTGGCTGGCTCCTTATACTGCAATAGAATGCGACCAGAATCTGCTTCCCATGTTTTTCTTTATTCATTATCATGAAATTTTCATAAAGGCTAGTTTCCTTCAGTGACTCTTAACTTGAGGCCCTGGCAGTACTGCATAAGTGTTGCAATCAAGAAAGGCAGTACCAGGCTTTGGATGAAGAAACTCAAATTAAACCCAACTCTGAGCCCTGCTTCCTCCATGAAGCCTTCTCTGACTATGCTTACCCATGTTCATCTCCCTTTTCTGGCCTCCTACAATACTTGCCTCTACTGTGCAAGCCAAGACTCATTGTGTCTCACCAAGTAGAGTAAAACCTCGGTTACTTGACTCTTTCTGGGAAAATGGCTTTATTTTTTTTAGAGTTGTATTTTCACTGAGTGTATTTTATTTTACTTTATTTTTATTTTTTAAACATTCTTAAACAATTATTTTAAAAAATAGAAACATGGTCTTGCTTTGTTGCCCGGGTTGTTCTTAAACTCCTGGCCTCAAGTGATCCTCATGCCTTGGCCTCCCAAAGTACTAGGATTACAGTGAGCCACCATGCCTGGACCTATTCATTTTAAATAATTTTTTCAAGAGAAAATGAGGAAGAAGCAAAAGCGGAAACCCCTGATAAACCCATCAGATCTCATGAGACTTATTTGCTCTCACCAGAATAGCATGGAAAAGACTAGCCACCATGCTTCAATTACCTCCCACTGGGTCCCTACCACAACACATGGGAATTCTGGGAGATACAATTCAGGTTGAGATTTGGGTGAGGATACAGCCAAGCCATATCAATATACCACATGGGTGTTGCAGATGCAATTCAAAGTTCTAGATTAGAGATATAAACCTAGAACTTTGGCTAGAGATGCATGTAAAAGTCATAATTGGGAAAAGCAAGGAAGGATGTCATTAATTGTACTTCTCTTTACATGTCTATTTTTAGTACTTATAATGGCATTATTTTGACTTCTGAGCGATGTTAGAATTTGAGTATACTTGCTGATCCTGACTCTTTGGTGAAAGCTAGTTGTGAAACTGGAATACACGCTTTGAAATTAAAGTACATTTTTTATTGGCTACAGCCAGGCACAAGCTCTTATTAAACAGTTTGGGGCATATTAACATTTCTTGAAAGTTTACAAAGCATTTTCATATTCATTTTCTCATTTGATCCTCACTACAGCCCTATGAAGAAGGTATTATCTCCATTTTATGGCTGAGGAAAAGAAATCCTAAAGAGCTTTAAAGTGTGGCCAAAAGTGACTTTGCAGTAAAAGGCAGCGCAGAAATAGAACTCAGCTCTCCTAATTCACAGGCCAGCATTCTGGTATTCTACAGCATTCTAGTCTACTATGCTTTCTTTCAATAAGATTTGGGGAAAAACTTGTTATAAAATAAACTTAGGCACATTAAAATTTTAAAGAGTTTATTTGAGCAGACAGCAATTTATAAATTGGGTAGTACCAAACCACAAGCGGCTTGGCTCCACAGTAGGGATGTGAAGGAAAAACTTATTAGATTCTTGCAGAAATAAGACAAATAAACTATTTGATTGGTTAAAATAGAAAATCCCTAGTTAGAGGTTAGTTGTTGGTTTCTAATTGGTTAAAATTAAGTTTCATTTTACTATTTACAGTGAGTTGACTATGGTTGGCTCAAGTAGGAACTAAAGGCACTGGAGTCATCTCAGCCTAATAATCTACTAATTCATATTTTTTTAAAATTTTACTTTAATTTCTGGGGTACATGTGCAGATCTTACAGGATTGTTACATAGGTATACACATGCCATGGTGGTTTGCTGCCTCCATCCCCCAATCACCTACATTAGGTATTTCTCCTAATTTTCCCTCCCTAATCTCCCCACCCCCTGCTATCCCTCCCCTAGACCCCCGACCCCCAACAGACCCCAATGTGTGATGTTCCCCTCCCCATGTCCATGTCTTCTCTTTGTTCAACACCCACCTATGAGTGAGAACATGTGGTGTTTGCTTTTCTGTTCTTGTGTCAGTTGGCTGAGAATGATGGTTTCCAGATTCATCCATGTCCCTGCAAAGGTTGTAAACTCATCCTTTTTTATGGCTGCATAGTATTCCATGGTGTATATGTGCTACATTTTCTTTATCCAGTCTATCTTTCATGGGCATTTGGGTTGGTTCCAGGTCTTTCCTATTGTAAACAGTGCTGCAATGAACATACCTGTGCATGTGTCTTTATAATAGAATGATTTATAATCCTTTGGGTATATAACCAGTAATGAGATTGCTGGGTCAAATGGTATTTCTATTTCTAGATCCTTGAGGAATTGCCACACTGTCTTCCACAATGGTTGAACTAGTTTACACTCCCACCAACAGTGTAAAAGCATTCCTATTTCTCCACATCCTCTC
>CAUYQU010036402.1:0-119555 GCA_963574635.1 Cheracebus regulus
CCGCTCCCCCTCTCTCCCCTCCTCTCCCTCTCTTCCCCTCTCTTCCCCTCTCCCTCCATCTCCCTGCTCCCCCCTCTCCCTCTCCGCCCCCATCTTCCCCTCTCCGCCCTCCCTCTCTCCGTCTCTCCCTGCCTCCATATGCATATGACATCAGTGGCTGCGGCCATCACACCAACGGCAGCAGAGAGGGGCAACTGGGGCTGCACACCCCCTGAGGCTGGTGGGAGCTCCACTCTCCTGGGCGAGGCTACAGCCACCCAAACTGTGGCTGTGGGTCCCAGCCTCGCTGTGCTCTCAGAGGGGGCTGGTAGCAGGCAGGATCTGCCCTCCCGGGGGCAGCTGCAACCGCCTGATCTCTGGGTGCAGACCTAAGCCTGTTGCTCCACAGAGCAGGCAGGAGCCAGGACCCACAGGAGCTTCCCTGAGTGCAGCTGCGACTGCCCTCCCAGGCACAGGACCTGAGCGTCTCTGCCTGCATCCTCCGGCCAGGAAGGGCCCCCACCCCTCTTTGCTGGCTCCGGGATGTCAGTTCCACTGCCTGGACTCTCTCCTCTCCCTGCACCTGCTCTGATCTGGTAGCAGGCTTGGGGCCAAGCCCAGGGCCTTGAAGGGCAGCGAGAGACAGAGTCCTGGGCGGAAGTGGGTGGATCCTCAGTAAGGCCCCACTTTCAGACCAAGGAGGTCTTGAAGGTTGGGGGACGGACTGCCAGTCCCCAGACCAGAGTGGGGACTCATGGTGCCCTTCTGGACCACCCATGGCCGGCCATGGACCAATCAGCACACACTGCCTCCCCTCTGAGGTCCAGGCTCAGCCAGAGCAGGGCAGCGGACAGCCAGAGGATGAAGAGGGTAGAGAGAGAGCTGGATGACCAGCCGCAGAGAGGAGTGCCCTCTCTGCTGACAGCTGCAGATGATGGGACCACCAGCTGCAGAGAGGAGTACCCTCTCCACTGAGAGCTTCAGAGACCTGCAGAGGAAACTGAATGACCTGCCTGCGGAGAGGAGCCACGCTTTCCAGGGCCTCCCCTCTGCTGTGTGCTAAACACTCCACAGAGCGACCTGCCTGCAGAGAGGAGCCGCTCCTCTGAGCTGTTCTAACACTTACTAAAACCCTTCTTCTTCACCCTTCACTTGTCTGCGTGCCTCCTGGATGCAGGACAAGAACGTGGGCAAAGAACTCAGGACTCAGGTAAAGGTGCCGCAGCCAAAAGCATCGGCCACAGAGATTTCCAGCCAGAAAGATCGACTCCCCAGAGATCCCATAACACACATATACTCTGCTCACTCTGTCTCTCTGGAGACTCCTAACTGAAAACAAGGTGTGGATCAAATCTAGTCCTGATGCTTTGAACAAGTCACTTCTTCTCTGTAACACATGTATGTGAAGGGGCTGGGGCTCGTGTTGCTGGACTAGATGCTGTGAACTTACATACTGTGATTCAAAGTCCTTTAAAGCTCCGCACCAGTGATCACGTTTATCTAGTTTCCTGTCGGGGAAAAGAAGAAGGAAGGAGGAGAAAAGATAAAGTACCTGGGATACTGGCTGTTTAGAAGACTGTCGGGGGCCGGGCGTGGTGGCTCATACCTGAAATCCCAGCACTTTGGGAGGCCGAGGCAGGTGGATCAGTTGAGGTCAGGAGTTCGAGACCAGCCTGGCCAAGATAGTGAAACCCCCATCTCTACTAAATATACAAAAATTAGCAGGGTGGTAGTGGTGTGTGCCTGTCATCCCAGCTACTGGGGAGGCTAAGGCAGGAGAATTGCTTGAGCCTGGGAGGGAGAGGTCGCGGTGAGCCAAGATCGCACCACTAAACTCCAGTCTGGGTGACAGACCCTGTCTTAAAAATAAAAAAAGACCTGTCAGGGAGACAGCTGGTGGGATATTCTAGTCAAGGAGCAACTTAAAATGGAAAAGAAGGGAGAGGCAGAGAGGGACAGCAGCACAGAAACAGCACCTACTTCAGAGAAAACGCAGGTAAAATCCAGCGGGGGGTCACCCCGATTCAGCTGCCGACTGACAGGGACAAGGTTAACTGAAGCGTCTGGGCTTCAGTGTCCAGTGCCGGTAACGGAATTTGAACCATGTGCCTTTCAGATCCCTTCCTGCAACACTCAAGGTGCACGGACCTCTATCATATTCCGTGGGAATCTCATTCCCCATTGTTTTAAAAAAGAATGAATAAATGAAAGAAAAGAGCATTAATAAAGTTTATTAGAGACAAACGCTATCAAAGGCAGAAATACATTTTGGGATATTCCATTGGAAACTACAATGAATAATTATTTAAAGGGGCATAGCTAAATCTGCAATGAGAGGAGAATATATGGCATGTGGCACATTCTTTAATTCTTTTGTTAAATGGCAAATCTGTTCTCATTTTAAAAGTAGGAAATGATAGAATGCCTTCAGCTTGGCATAAGGTTCAACAGTCTCAGATGGGCCAGGCACAGTGGCTCACACTGGTAATCCCAGCACTTTGGGAAGCCAAGGCGGGTGGATCACTTGAGGTCAGGAGTTCAAGACCAGCCTGGCCAACATGGTGAAACCCCATCCCTACTAAAAATACAAAAATTACCTGGGCGTGGTGACACACGCCTGTAATCCTAGATACTGGGGAGGCTGAGGTACAAGGATTGCTTGAGCCCACAAGGCAGAGTTTGCAGTCAGCCGAGATCACACCACTGCACTCCAGCCTGGGCAACAGAGCAAGACTCTGTCTCGAAAGAAAAAAAAAAGTCTCAGGTGGCCAGAAGTCCTTGGGCAGGAGGATGTTGTGCCAGTGGACTAGGAAAGTTCTGGAAAACTATCCTGGTCGGGTCCTAGGATGTCTTGTGAACAGACCTCAGAGGCAAAGGCCAGTAGGGGAGTCAGGCTAAAGAAGGCACCGGGGCCAGACCCCCCATTGCTGCGGGAGACCAAGGCTGGGAAGCCTGGTCCCTTCCACCGGGTGCCGGACCCTTGACCTCTCCTGCAGCCTTGTTCCCAGATGTCACTGCTGTCTTCATGGTCTGCTTCTCCTTACATGGGGACCTCCTTTGGCCACATAATTTTTTTTTTCTAATTACATACAGTTTATTTCACAAATCATAGAAAATTTAGAAATTTACAGAAGAGCAAAAAGAAGAAATTTAAAATCATCTATAATCCCACTATGCATAGATAAGGCACCTAACCATTCAGCCTATTTCACTATATATCTATAAATGTAATTTTTACGGTAATGGGATAAGTTCAGCATGTACACTGAATTCCTTATTATACTTAGAGATTTATCTCAACCATTTTTTCTAGGACATTAAGTTTTCTTTTGCAGCGCCATTGTTAATGATGGCCTGTTCTTTCCTTAAATAGATCTGCCATCGTGTATATGATCCATATTTCATTGCTGGACATTTAGGTGGCTTATTCCCATGAATATGCTTGTAGTTAAATCTTTCAGCACATCTATGAGGATAGATAAAATTCCTGAAAGAAGAAATGCTGAGTCAAATGATGTGCACATACAGAGATTTCAATGATGCTTCACAAAATACCAGATTACCTCCCAAAAAATGAGTCTCCCGGCATTTGAGACGCCTTGTGTTCCTACGACTTTACCAACCCTCAATATCTTCCCACTGGCATTTTGTGGTTTAAACTTGAGTATTCAAGAAGGCTGAGCATACTCTCCTATTATCGACCATTTTAATACTTCCTTTATGAATTGCTCATTTTTACTGGTGGGGGAAGATTATCATTCCCTTGTTGATCTGAAAGTATTCTTTATAAACTAATGCTATTATTTCTTTATTGCATATGCTACAAATATCTTTTCCAGTGGGGACTTAAATGTTTTGTGTAAAAAAAAAATTGTTTCAAAAGCAGGAAAAGCTTTAGAAGTAGATGTACTGAAGTTATTCATTTATTCCTGGAAAAGCAGATGCTGTATTCAGTTGTGGCTCTAGGTGTTGAACCGGACGGAGCAGGAAACCACGAAAGTGTCATTCCTGTGGCCACGTCACTCACACGAACAGCAACGCTTCCTCCTAGTGCTTTTTAACATTTTTACTTACTTTAACGTATAAATATTCCCTCCACCTGTAATTAATATTAACCTATACGTCTCATGTTCTAGTTTTTTTTTATGATTTTAAAAAGTTTGTCTTATTTTACTTACTGCTGTGAAATGCCACCTTTATCATATACTAATTTCTTTAAAATATTTAGTTTCTTTCCAGTTTGTCTGCCTATTCCTGAACCAAAACCAGATTATTGTAGCTTTGAATCAGTGTTTGCAATGCAAGTCCTGCTATTATTATTTCTGTTTCCTCAAAATGTCTCAACTCTCTTTGGGCACTTAATCTTTCAGATGAACTTAGGGTCTATTTCACAAATTCAAAACATAATCTTGTGCTTTCATTAGAATCACATTCAATTTGTGAATTAGTCTTGGGAAAATTGATATCTTGGCAATAACTGTTCCATTGCCTGTGTATATCTCTTTAATTATTCAAATAGATTTTTATGTCCCTCTGTAAAAAACATACGGCTTATCAATGATCACATTAAGTCTGAATTGCTTCTCCTCTCCTATTAGAAGACACTCTAAGCAAGTTATGCACGACAGCCAACAGACAACCACAAATCCGATTCTCATGTTAACAAGAGACACACCTAGAAGTAAAAAACCCCGGCGACTCCACGTAGAGGAAGAGGTAAAATACGTATCACGAAAAGGTAAACAGAGAAGAGGGTTCTTAACAAAAATGAGGGTTTGAACTCAATGACAGAAGGTGTTGACAAAAGGAAAAACAATCCAGCTTTTAAAGAATTCATGTTTGTTTTCTTCAGAAGCCTTCCTGAGGACTGTAGAAGGAGGCCACTGCCCGGGGACACCCTTCAGAGAGGTCCTACCAGATCCCAGAACAGTGTTTCAGTGTTAAATGCAGGTGGGGGATCAGTACCTGCAGAATCACATCAGACTTGCTGAGAAGTGACACTGAAGCAGAATCACATCAATGTTTGGGCGTGAGAGCGCATCTGGTTAGAGATTGCAAGGTCATCGTCACTTGCCCCATCGGACGTCGTCTTATGTGTGGGGAAAGGCAACGACCAGGGTCATTTATCCTGTAGGGAGAATAGAGACTCAGGCAAGAGACCGGGGGACCACGTGCTCTGCTCTGCTTTGTCCTCAAAGCATCTTTCCCGACGGAGAGCTGCGTGTCACAGAGTCGAGGGCTTTGTGGAATTATGCCGGCCAGCAGAAGGGAGCAGGCGTGGCTTCTCTCGTTTGCTACTGTGTCTCACAAGGGAGGAAGGGGAAATAGGACCAGTAATGTGTTGTGAGGCCAAGGCTGAGAAAGAGAAAGACTTCAGAGTGATCCCCAGGTAAGTAGCGTCATGTACCAAGTTAACAAAGCCAACTAGAAGAGCAGGTCTGGGGAAAAGGTGCCACTCGTCCATTCATTCACTGAACCGCCATTGACACCACTTCTAGGCAGTAGGGACAATTGACGTGTGAACTCAGCTCACCTGCCTTGCAGTCAAACAACCACTTAACTAAGTGTAAACCTGACAGTTGGTACATTGTAAGAAGAGAGGACAGTGGGTGCTATGAGAGCTTACAATGGGGGCAGCGCCGTGGTGACCTGGTCAGGCAAGTCCCCAAAAGCTTCCTGGGAGAGGGGATATCAGAGCTGAGGACTAACGATGACGATGACGCAGTATCTGGGGAAGAGACCCTGACACTGACCTTCCCTGATGAGCCCATACAAACAGCAGCCCGCCCTCATGCCTTTGTTCCAGCGTTCTCCAGCCCCTCGTCCTGTTTACCCTCAAGTCACTTGTCACTTCCCCGACATCCTTTGTTTATTAATTTGCCCACAGCCAGCCCTCTAACCCCTGATAAACTCTAGGTTCCAAGATAGTAGGACAATGATTGCTTTTGTCCACTGCTGTATCCCCAGCCCCTAGAACAGAGCCTGGCACACCACGAGCACGAGATAAACACCAGCTGACTCCATGGTGGAGGGCACATGGACGGACGGGGTACGCAGAAGAGACTCTGATGCAGACTCGGCTGACACACACACAAACGTCTGCTCCCCGGACTCTCAGACTGCCTCGGCCCCTCCCCCGGGAAACCCATTGCACCATTTCCAAGCACACTCCCGTGCTGTCACCCTCAGGAAGCATCATGACAGCTTGATGCCGGCAGTAACCGTCCATGAAGAGGGGAAGAATGTCAATGCAGGAAAGAGAAGGGGACTGAAGACACGAAGACCTCAGGGGGCGAGGGTCACCTCCTTCTAGCTGGTCAGAGAGCAGAGCGTGTGGGAACAGGGCAGGCAAGCCCGCAGGGGTGGTGGTTGGAAGGTGACGATGCTCTCAGAATTGGAAGATAATTTCCATCCAGGGAAGGACGTGTTTCCTTTAGAGTAACAACACCTTGGACCCACCATTAGCAAATGACTTGGGCTCTGCTGCTCAGAGAACTGAAGTCAGTGGGGAGCACATGCTTTCTTGGCTGAGAGGTTCATAAGAGCTGCATGACTCTGCACAATGTTTCCTGGAAAGTACACGGGAACAGAAATTAGGAAACCTGAGTTCAAGTCCCTTTCTTGCCACTAAATCCATCATCAGATGACACTTGAACATGCCCCTCAAAGGAGGAGGTTAGGCAAAATCATCCCTCTACCAACCCCCTTCTCTCACTGCCCAAGAAGAGAGATTGCCTGGCCCTGCTTGAATGTCATGAACGGGTGCTGGGGGTCTAGGCTGGACCAGGTGGCTCCCACCTGGTCAGAGCTGCCACCTCCACATGGAGACCCCGACGCTTTTTTGGTCTTTAACCAGCTCCTGGGCAGCTGCACCTCACAAAGAAAGGAAACAGCACAGTGGACCAATGACAAGTTATATCATTCGGCTGACACTTAAAACAACAGGACCCATATGGGTAGGAATTATTTTAAAAGGACTCAAATGTCTAATTTGCATAATCTATGTTTCCTGTTCATATCTGCACCCAGTGGGTGGTTATATGAATATTTGAATACTTGATGGCTGATTAATAGAATAATGTAATTTGCCAGGATGTCTCATTGTCGAGAAGGGTTTGAATCAACTGCCTTTTTTTCCCTTAACCTATGTATAGAAGAAAGTAAAAAAGTTTCAGAATGAGTTTAGGAAAATTATACTACATCTTAAATGTTTACATTTACCAAAACGACACTTTAAACACAATGCACACCCAAACACAACACAACTCTATTTAAGCCTCACTTGGAGACAGTGTCCAAGGTCCTCTGTGAGGTCCTTAGGGACCCTGGTCCTGACATCCATCCTCCCCTACATTTCAGGATCTGTTATTTACATCGTACAATTTGGCTACAAATCCTCCAGCTAAAACTCTTACCCGATCAGCCATGAGAAGACCATGAATGACTCCCCACCCCCAACATGGTTCCTCCCTCATGTGCCCCTTTGGGCCGCACCCTCCCTGGGCTTGGAAAAGGAAAGGATTGCCTTTCAAGCCCCAGCAACGTGACTCAGTTCACTATTGACTCCTGGTAGGCTTTTTCATCAAGAACGGTAATTTCCCGCCCACCACAGAGCTGCTTTTATTGAGGTCAGACTAAGCCTTCTCCCCGTCACCCCCGTGAGCGGCCTCACTTTGCCCTTCTCCACATCTACAGCAAGCCCGCTGTGGGTCACGGCAGCTCCCTGCAGGTATTGATCTTTGGCATGGAAGGGGACGCCCTTCCTGAGAGTGAGGTGCAAGGGACAGGGCGGGTCAGCCTCCTGCAAAGACTCCACCAGACAGGTGTAAATGTGTGCCCATGAAGGATGGCAGGGACGCCACCTGCAGCACATCACACTTTATCATGATGGGTCCATCGCCCTTCCTCCCAGGGGACGTAGCCTTAAGACATTTGGGGGGAAAAAGACAAATACAGAGTTTCACCATGAAATGGGCATGGGCCTGCCGGGGCTGGCCTTGGTAACCTCCTTCCGTGCCCCTTCTCCTGGGTTGCAAGAACCACATGCTTGCCTGCTCCTCAGCACCCAAGTCTTTATATCATTAGAGAGTAACCTTACTCCTCCTTCTTCTCTCTCAATCTCTCTCTCCCTCCGTCTCTGAAAGCAAAGTAATGGAATGAGTCAACAGAAATACTGTCCATGACTTCTCTGAGAGGCCCTAGGCCTCTAGTGTGGGAAAGGGACGTGAAGCCCAGCGCTTTTATCTATTTGCATATCCCCTAGAGAAACAGGAGGAAAAATATTCCAGAGATGCCCGCAGCACGAGTGTACTTTACACTAGATAAAATCATGTAAAATCTCATGAAAAAAATGGCTCAAAATCTGAGTATACATGGTTGAATATGTGTCGGGGTCTCTCAGAGGTGCAAAGAACACCTATCTCTTCACGCTCTGTGATTCAATCTTCCTTACGAGCCGCCCCTGGCTGGGTGATGTCAGTGACATTGAAACCCTTTAAGCAATCCCTGTTCATCTTGTAACAGAGCCTGGTGAGTGAATCTCAGCTGGCAGATCTCGCTCCTGTGCCCCTCTCCTGCCGGACACTGAGGTCGGAGGTCTTGGCAGCCTGAGCAGAGGGAATGCTGTGCTGGGTTGGAAGAACGAGAGTGGTCATTTTGTCCCCTTTCCCCGTCCACATCAGCTCCAGTAACAGCTCATGCCCTGTGTGTGGCAGACATTCTGTGCACACACACCACGTGCCTACACTCTGGTGCCACCAGCGAGTTCTCCAGAAGCAGGTGGGAAATGGAGCTGGGGTCGCACAATGCTGAAGAGGGGTTGCAGCTGAGAGAGGAAGGGGCTGTGGGCACAGGCAGAGGGAAGTCATCCTGGGCCCGCCATGGTCCCCGCCAACCGAGCTGCTCACTGCAGAGTGAGAAGTGTCACTGGAGTTGCCCAGCGTCAGGCTGACATGGCTGGGTCTTTGTACCCTTGGTGAGCTGGGTCTCTGAGGCTGAGGCTGAGGCTGTCCCCGAGGGGCCAACAGCAGCAGCCACGTTCCCGAGGTGGACAGCAGACCCTCCCGCAAGGGAATCCCAGCATCCATGTTTGCATCTGGCACACTGGCCTGTGAAACTCCTGCCATGCCGGCGCTGGGCAAGCTTCCCTAGTGACGGAGAGCCAGGAGGAGGTCTATATGTCCGCATGGAAGATGCTCGGGCACAGTCTCCTGCCAGACCCCCAGACCAGAAGAGGAGCAGATGCCCCTCAGCTTTCAGGACCTCCTCCCTCCTCCACATTCAGGATTTGAGGCTGGAGAGAGGAAATGATGACCCCTTTGTCCTTTCCATAATACCCCACCAGGAAGGAGCAGCTACCCCCATACTCCCCCTTCCTGAGCTGGTGTCACCCTGACCCCAATCCCTCGTGGTGTCCAATGAAGAGTGAGCAAGTGCCTTAGAGAGAAACAGAACTTGCGAGATCTTCCAAAAACATACTATTTGTTGGCTACATCTTCACTGAGGGCAGGGGTCACTCCTTGGTAGCCTCAGTCCCTGAGCTTGGGCTTCCTTGGTGACTGAGCTTGTCCCTCTGTCCACACAGGGCTCCAACAGTGGCTCCTGTTGGAAGCCTCAGAAACCTCTCTAGCTCGTGCAGCCAAAGTGGAGGGATTGAGGACAGCTCACAACATCCAAGGGAGAGCTGAACACCCGGCTTCAGGACGGGGAGATCCAGGGTGGTGTTAGGGTCCTGGGTGCTGCAGCCTGGGACTCCTCTCCACTGCCACAGACAGGCTGGACCTATGACTCCTTGTGCCTCAGAGTCCCAAGACAGAGAATCAGATGCCCCCACTGGGGTCAGTGGTGACCAATCCGTCTGTGCCCAGGGGCCAGGTCCCATGGGGCCAAAACACTGACAGGGAAAATGGCTGTAAGCCAGGCCACCCCCGGGTGGTGTTGATGAGAAAGGAGCTGAGAAATAACAGAGCTTCTCTAGGATCATGAGGACTGGGGAGGGGTGAGTCATCTTTCAGTGCCTGGGAGGCCTTTTCAGTCTGGCACATGGCAGATGGTGCTAAGGTCAAGACCAGGAAGTTATTCAGTTCCCCAAACACAGATGCCACTCAAACCCAGCCCAGCTGATTACAAGTAGATAATAGTGACCCTTAGTCACTAAAAGATGGTCCTCGTTTCCTCCCATTTCAAACCCTCCCTACACATCCTGGTCAAGTGTGTCTTGCCAGGCCACACTCTTTATCACTGTCACAATAAGCTGCTTCAAGGGCCCCCATAAACCCTACCTCTCTATGAGTTCGTTCCAAGCTCACCCATACCATGCCAGACACACTGTCCTACTCACTGTTTTTTTTGTGTGTGTGTGTATAATAGCTTCGTTGAGATACAATTCACACACCATGAAATTTGCCCTTTTGAAGTACACAGCTAAGTGGTTTTTAGTCTATTCATAGAGTTGTTCAGCCATCACTGTTACAGGACTGTGAAGTTCATCTGTCCACTGCATCCAGTTTGCATCTAGTGGGTGGTTTGAATACCCACTGTGCAGAAAAAGGCCAATACACTGAGACAACAAGGCTTGCAGCAGAGAGAGTTGAATAATCTCTAGGCTGCTGAGAGAGGAGATGGGAGGAATCCTCAAGCCTCAAATCCATCTCCCCAAGGAGTTCTGGGCAAAGGTTTATAAGGGGATCATGGAGGGAAACGGGATGGAAAATTGGAGCTACTCAATAAATGTGGGGGATTTTAGTTTCTATTTCCTGAATGACAGGTAGTATCTGGGCTAGACCACTCCGTGCCTACCTGCAAGGATGAAATATGGATTACGTGACTTGCTTCTATGGAATTTGGAAGGATAGAACTCATGTTCCTCCACCTGAGCAAAGAGCATGTTGTGTTGATTCAGATGTGCTGGGAATTTGTTGTTCTTTCCACCATAGGGTCTGGTGCTGACAACTGGGGGTAGAGGCTTCCAGCTTCCACGAGCCCCAGGATATGCGAGAAGAAGTGGAAACTGAGGGTTGTAGCACAGCAAGAGCTGGAGGGGGCTTTGCATCTTGCCTAGTCCAGATCCTAAATATCTAATCATCCTGCAATGGCAACAAAAGCCACAGCCCCTGGGCGGCTTCCACTGTCATATGGAAGCATTGACAATGTGCTCATCAGGGCGATGAGACCTGAAGCCCTGCCTGACTGGCCCAGAAGCTCTGTGGAAATGGCACCCATGTCCCTTTGCATAGCCTACTCATAATTTTTTCAACCTTGAGCGCATCTGAGACTGTGACACGTTGTCATGTCATTCTCTGGGTGGCCTGGTAGAGACAGGAATGAAAGAGCATGGGTCTGGGAGCCAAGCAGGCCCCAACTCTGAGTCTAAATTACATGCAAACTGAATCACCAGCAGAAGATCGGTTCTGTGGATTCTGTAGATGAGGCACATGGAAGGATGAAGAATCTGGGGGGTTTTGGTGGCGTGGTATCTCACTGCCTCTTCCCGTTCCCCATTACAGACCAACAGGACTAGAGGCCAAGACCTGCCCCCGTGTGAAATGTATGCACCAGACCGCACAGTCGGGACATGAAAAAGGGGCAAATTCTCATACCCTTTGAGTCTTGTACTATATGACTATTTGCCTATTAAAAATATGGGTCCAATGAAACACAAATGTTGTGAAGGCAAGTATTTCATTGTACTCACTGCATTTTCTAAAGAAGTAAAAATTAAGAGAAATATGACAAAATATTAGTAGTCATCACATAAGTGGCAAGTACATGGGTATCTGTTATAAAAAGCTCTGTACTTCCCCGTGATTTTTTTTCGACATCCTGATATAGTGGAGAAGGAAGTGGGTGGGTGCCACAGTGGTGTTTGAGGGAGAGCTGGGATGGTGGGTGGTGATATTCATGTCAACTGCCCTTGGGGTCTGATTGCAAACAGGATGTTAGGGAGGTGTGAACCTAGACTCACTCTGCAGTGTATGCCTTAGAAACCTGGTTTGGATGGGGGCACCAAGGATTGCGAAAAGAAACTGGGAGGAGTGAGTGAAAAGAGAAAGGGGTCGGTTTAGTTTGGGTATGCATAGTGTATGGCAGCTGAGGGCCCTTGATGGGGAATCTTTTCATTATCCCCAACCCTTGTTGCCAAAAATGCTAACCTCTGGCAAACACCTCTTGCTAATACGTATTCCAAAGCTTTTCACCCTTTTGAATCTCTGACTTCTCCTCTGCCTTCCTCAGTCTTAGAGGATAAACTTGCCTCATTCTTCATAGAGATGATAGAAGCCTCCGGACAGGATGCCCTCAGCATCCTGCTACATCATCCACAAACCTGCCTTTATCCCTATCTGTGAGGTGTCCTTCCACCCTCAGAAACAGAGGTGATCTCCACCTCCCACTGCAGGCCGGTTCTGACTCCCAGTCTTCCCAGAGTTCCAGATTGTCCATGGTCCTCACCAGCCTCTCTGTCTGCTGGATCCATCCCATCAACATCCAAACTGCTCAAGTCGTTCCCTTCTTGGGAAAAAGAAAAAGCAACAGTAAAGCAAACAGCAAAAAGCACTTTCTCTTCCCAAACCCCAAATGCTCCCCACCTTCTTCCCTTCTAGAGTTGTCTGCCCTTAGTTTCCTCCCTTCTTCTCCCTCCTACTCATTTCTCTGCCAATCCCAATCTGATTCCCTCCAATCACTCTACTGGCAGGCACCTGTTCTTTCATCCTTGCCCTTAATGTTGCTAAATCCTGGGATGGTTTTCAGTCCCCTTGATTCTAGATTTGCTCAGGTTTCTATCACATTCACCCACCTTCCTTCTTGCAGGAGGCTCTGTTGTTCTGGGCAGTGCTTTTCTCCCGAGGTTCCCCTGGCTCCTCCCAGCCCGTCTTCTTAGCCAGTTCTTCCCTGTCTACCCAGTATTGACACACTGGTGTCCCAGGTTTAGCCCTTTGGCCACCCCTCAATGTAGGCTCTGCTCCCTTCCCTGCAATCTCAGCCTAGTGTGTGATTTCAGTTTCCCACAGCACCCCCAGTACTCCTTCTCTTCTGAGCTCTAGCTCTGGGCATCTAACCTCCATAAAATCTCCACTTGAACACTTCACAGACATCTCAAGCTTGACATATTAAGTCTGAACTCATGAGGCGATGCCCCTCAAGTCTTCTCCTGAGTCCGCAAATGAGACCCTCTGGTCCTTGCCTCACCCTTGCCCAATTGCTCAAGCTACAAACCTGAGCACTGTCCCTGAGAGACCCCTCTCCTGAGATCCCTGCAAGTAGTCATTGCCAAGTTGGCTGTACTCTCACACATCCCTCCTTCTGTGTCATCCGTCCCCATCACCACCCAAGTCCAGGCCCATCGTGTTGGGGCTCTGCATGGACCTCTGTATCCTTCATGCTATCTAGTACATTCTCCCTATGCTAGTTTAAGATGTCGCTTCTTCCTTAGAAATGTCCTCAAGCCATCCATTGTTCTTAGAATAGGGTCAAGGCCTCCATGGTGATTGGCGTTTGACTCCTGCTTGCCACTCTGGCTATATTTCCTGCCATACTCACTCCAGCCTAGCCCTCCTTCAGCTCTTCCTTTACCCCAACTCCTCGTTACTTCGGGGCCTTTGCACACCTCCTATGTGCATCTGCCCTTTCTCCATTGCTGTCCTGGCTCCTGCTCACACTGCAAGTCCCAGCATGAAGGTTGCTTCCTCCAAGAGGCTTCCCTGAATGTCCAGATTTGGTCAGGTCTTCTATCACATCCTCCCCGGCAGCCTGTTCTTCTCCATCACCCACTTAATGCAATTGTAACCAGATAACATGTAAACGTTTCTTGAATACCACTCTAACCCCATGGGTTGGAAGTTCCGTGAGAGCAGGGACAGTGCCTTCTTTATTTGCCAAATGTACAATGGAAACTCGATAGATACTCGTTGAATGGGGGCTGGGGGACAGGTATGTGTGTGTGTGGTTAGGGAAGATAAAAGGAAAATATGAGGGTGAGGAAAATCATTATCATCCCTTTGCAGGCTTGTAGGGAATGCAGTTACTGGGCATGGTGACAGGAAACAACAGATGCACACAAATGGGGGCCCTGCCCTCTTCCCTGGCTGGAGATGGCAGGGTGTTATCCTGCAGTCTGAAGAGCCAGGCTCCTGGGGCAGGTCGTCCCGAGGACATCAGCAGTGCCGGTGGGACTCACCATAAAGAATACCTGGGACACTCACCCTGCCATGGCCTGGTTGACCCTTTTCAATGACATTCATTAACCTTAGGGGAGAAGACAGGGATAGATCACAGACAGAGATTGCATGGCTTGAGATTCCATTTCAGCCTCTCTCCCTTTCTGTCTCAGGTTGAAAGCTTTTTATAAGTCTTATCTCCCAGTTCTTCCTTTCTTCTATCTGGTCTTTCCTTCATGGGACACAGCTTGTTTGGATTGGAAGTGCATCCCTTCAGGTAGAAAAAGCTGAGGTCTAGAGCCTGGAGTTAGAGGATTTGGGGAGATGCCAGCAGTGCCTGGAGCTGCACCATGACAATCAGGAGGATGGATGAGGAGCGAATAGGAAAAGGGTCCTTCTCAGGGTGGGGTCCCTCAGGGCTTTTCAGCACACCACGGGGCTCCAGGCAGGCAGAAACATTGGTCCTGACCCACACACAAGGAGGACAGGCAGGAACCACAGTCCCAGGACTTGAACTGCAAGGACTCCATGAGATCTGGAAGCTACCACTCCTCTCGCCCCCTGCCATTTGTCAGTGCCCTCTGGTACCCAGAGGATCAAAGGAAGCTCCTTAAAGCAACTAGCCAGCATGTTTGTCTCTGGAGGCAATGCAGGAGGGAAGCCAGGGACCCTCCACTCCAAGAGAAACCCCAAGCGCCAGCGTTGTGGTGGGACTGAGCTCCTAGAGAAGGAGGAGTAACTGCAGACTCCAGTAGGAAGGCGAGTTCACAGTAGACTAGGGCTCTGCAGCACTGGGGCTTCTGCGGTGTCACCAACCTGTACCACCTCTCCTGGGAGCAGGTGCACCTCAGTGCCACCTCTCCACACAGTCCCCCCATGCCCTGCACACGCACACACACATACACACAAACATGCACACTAATGTGGTCACCTATTCTGGGCTGAAGGGGGGAATGAGAGCTAGTGATCTGGGCTTTCACTGCCTCAAGTGGTGTAGATCCCAGAGGGCACAGACTCCTCAGAGACAAGCTTCTCAAACTTCATGGTGCGTGCAAATCCTCTGAGGTTGTGTCAGAACAAGGATGGGCCAATCCCAGAGATTCTGATTCAGCAGGTCTGGGATGCAGCTCATGAACGGGCATTGCAGACAACGGTGACAACTCCCAGGTGAGGCTGGAGCTGATGCTGAGGTCTCAGGACCCACACTCTGGGTTCTCGGAGACTCTTATGGGGAGACTATAGAAAGATCGCTGTGGGAGCAGCCCTGGGAGAGCCCAGAACAGAAAGGAGCCACGGAAACTGACATCTGACATCTGGGAAGGGGCCTTAACAAAGATATTGACAGCAGGAGTGAATGAGAGAGGTTGGATGGAGATAAAGTTCCTTTCTCTGGAAGGCTCTATATAGCCCCTAAAGCTCCACCAGCCAGAAGCACCTTTATGCTCCCTAAGAACCTGCTTCTGTTCCTCAGAATTTAAACAGACAGTTACAATATGACCCAGAAATTCTACACATAGATCCAAGAGAATGGAGAACAGGTGTCCACACAAAAGCTAGAACACCAGTGTTTACGGCAGCTGTGTTCATAATAGTCAAAAAGGAGAAACAACTCAAATGTCTACCAAGGGATGCGTGGATAAACAAAATGTGGTATATCCATACAATGAAATATTATTCATCCGTGAAAAGAAATGGTACCTGCTATCATATGCATCAACCTTGAAAACATTGTACTAAGTGAAAGAATTCAGACACAAAAGGCTACATATTGTATGATTCTGTTTATATGAAATGTCCAGAACACAAAAATCCATAGAGGCAAAATGCAGAGTTGTGCTTTCCAGAGGCTAGGGCTTGGGGAGGAAGGAAGAGGGTGTGATCGTTTAATGGTTATGGGTTTTTTTTAGGGGGGGCGATGAAAATATTCTGAATTAGATAATAGTGATGATTACACATCATTGTGAATTTACTAAATGCCACTGCATTGTACACTGTAAAATATTTAAAGTGGTGATTTTATGTTGTGTATATTTTACCTCGATAAAGACATATTTTAAGTATCTGCTTACATCTTCTGTCTAGATCCCATTCCGGAGGGCTAAGCTTGAATCCAGGACTTACTGAGGAGCAATCCCACAGGAAAGGACAGACACTTTAAGGGAAGTGGCTCAGAATGAGAGCCTTGCCTTCATTTAATTTGGCTCAGTAGCTCCTACTCCTACAGCATTTCGGAAGGAAGAATGATTGCCTCCCATGTAATGCAGCTCATATTATACAGAAGGAGAAAGCAAATATCCTTCTCTTGAGCCTGTAAAACTGAAAGCAAACCCACCTTACAAACAGCAGGCTTCCTCCTGCTGACCAAGATCAATGCCGCCTGGTGTGTGCAGTCAGTAGGAGGATGGACAGATGGTCACTAGCATCAGTGACACTGCGGCCTGGAGTGGACTCAGCAGACAATACTGACTTCCCTTCACCCTCATCCCACCCCTGCTGGGGGCACCGAATCACTGGCTTAACTGAGTCACTGAAGCCCACAAGGGACCACATCCTACTTCATTCACTCATTCACTCAGTCAGCATTTACCTCTATATGTCAAGCACTGTTGTGGTCAGTGCTCCAGCAATAAAAAGAACAGGACCCCTGCCCTCAAGGAGCTTCCAGTCCAGTCAGGGCTACTCCCCTCAATGCCACCCTGCTGCTGGAGAGCCTGGATCTTGGATGAGGTTCCACACCTGTTACTGCTATAACCTGGTGATGTCACTTATTCCTCTGTGTCTTGGTTTCTTTATCTGATATGAAAGTGCCGTGACTTGCTGAATTAATGCCATAAAATTTCATTTAATACAATTGATAATGCTACACTAGTCATCAGATTCACTGAGTTCTTCAAAAATATAGCTCTTTTAAAAAATTCATTGTCAAAAAATAACTGTAAGCAAATTTTATAAATTTAATTTGTTTTAATTCATTCTAAACCACAGGATGTTCTTTGGACATACTACAGTAATGGTTCTAGGTTCCTAGAAACATGCTATTTATTTCCTGTCTTATCCCTCTGGACGTGAAGTAAAGTAATAACTTAAATAACTTGAAGTAAATTATACTTTAAAAAGAATCTCTGCCAGGAACAGTGGCTCACGACTGTAATCCCAGCACTTTGGGAGGCCGAGGTGGGCAGATTAGGAGTTTGAGACCAGCCTGGCCAACATGGTGAAATCTTGTCTCTGCAAAAATACAAAATTAGCCAGTCATGGTGGCGTGCACCCATAATCCCAACTGCTCGGGAGGCTGAGGCATGAGAACTGCTTGAACCTGGGAGGCGGAGGTTGTGGTGAGCTGAGACTGTGCTACTTCACTCCAGCCTGGTCAACAGAGTTAGACTCCATCTCAAAAAAAAAAATCTCTGATATATAAGATGAGAGATTCAGAAATATTTGGTTTCCAAGATCTAGGCATATTTGGTTTCAGCACCCAAATCTTTGGACAGCAGCCTCCTCATTCTCTCCTAATAGGAGAAAGCCTGTTCGGGGCTGATTCTTAACATTTCTCTTTAACCAAGGTCATCTCACTTCTAGGAAGGAGAGTGTGCCTCTGGCTCAGACTAGCCAGTGGGGGTTGAAGGGTTCAGAGGACAAGGTGCTTAGATGACAAGGCTAGGGGGAAGTACACTGTGGGCAGCAGGAAGTAACTGGACCCTCATCAGAGCCAACAGCAGATATTCAAACCGTAACTGAATTATCAGATCCCAGGAAGACTCTGACTTCCTCAGAACCCCACTGTGATGTCTGAGCCTCTGGGCAAGGCTCGGATCATGCAGTGGGCTCTCCTGCTTGACTGTAGCCTGAGTCACTCCCTTGCTCTTTTGCACCATTTCAGCTAAATCCTGTGCATGGAGTGTAGGGGTTTCTTTAAACACTGAGCTGAAGCTAGAAACCAGATTTCAAAACTTCTGTGAGCATCACTGAGAGGCTGTTCCGGGGAGAAGGAAGGACCAGGCTTTCCAGCCAAGCAGAACTGAGCTGTTAAGATGCAGGAGACTCAGGCGTCTGCCATCCGCATCCATCTAAGGAAAACTCAGCACACACTGCTGCAGCAAGCAGAGGTTTGGATTGGGATAGGCTGGACTATACAGTGCAGAATTTAACCAACACATGTCAGTGGCTGAATGCTGCAAAATCCACCTCTTGCTCAAGTCTTACGTGACCAGTATGGGGTCAGCAGGGGGCTCTTCTCCACACGTCCTTCAAGGACTCTGATGGAGGCTGATGGAGGTTCTACCACAGTGCAGCTGCGCCATCTGGGATCCATGGCAGGGCGAGGAGGAGATGAGGAGGCTTTGCACTGGCAGTCAAGTGCTGCAGCGTGGAAGGGACACACTCCTTTCCTCTCACAACCTGTTAATCAGAAATAGTCAAACGTGATGTCCCCCAAAAAGGGAGGAGCGGGCTGTGGCTGAGCGCTTGAAGATTCTGCCACTGTCCCTGCCATGGGCAAGCCCTCCTCCTCTTCTGAGACCACTCATGTCTTCCTGCATCTTTACTGTGCAAAAATATTACAGCAATACAAGTAATAAAAATAGGAAGCCCGCCACAATCCCACCGCTCTAAAACGTCAGCTGCTTTTGTTTTCCGTTGTTTCTTTTCCGTGCTCTATCCATCTGTGTAAATAATTTTACTAGATTTAGTGTTTTTAACGTGTTACCCAATAATGTAAACCAAGCATTTTTCCACATTGCTCTAGGATCTCCATTAGCATTCTCCAGTGATGATCAACTCTTTCAATTTCTGGGTCCGCCTTCCACATTTAACAGCTCCTTTGCTGTTAGCACTGGGTGCTCACTGGACACCAGGCTCAGCACTGAAGCTTTCCCTCACAGCATCTCTGAAATCAAACGCCATCGTATCCCCATTTACAATCGAGGACGATGGAACTCGGAGATGGTGACTAAAGCAAGCCCAAACCTTCCTAGACAATAAATAGAGGAGGCGGAATTTGAACTAATGATGGCAGCCAGGGTTGTGGTCATTGCTTTCAGAAGCCATCTAAGGGCCTCCTCCCAGCCCCTTTGTCCTTCCTGTCACCCCCTCGACCCCCACTCACCAGCACAGTAAGACCCTCCCCAGAAGAGTCTCCCAAAGCACCCAAGATAATGTGGCTCTTCACTGAAGGTTGTGAGGGTAAACAAGAGAGGGTGACATTGTATGCCACTCAGCAGGACTTCCTAAAAGTAGCTTTTAATTCTTCCTCTCTTCACAAAATCGTACCTTTCTCTCTTACAAAATGTCACACACACATACACACACGCACAGACGTGCACACACACACACACACACAGCTACTTAAAGTTCCCTCTCTCACACCTAGCTTCCTCCCTCAGCCCCTTCAGCCCCTCCCTGCCTCCCTGTCCCCCACTGCCTTCCTCCAGAGTCCCCCCTCTTGCCATGCTCCAGCCTCAGCTCCCAAACCTCCTTCAGGACCACCAGCCCCAGGACAAGCTTCTCCTCTGCTTCCCATTCCTCTCCCAGAGTCTCTGCTGACTGTCTCCTTTCTTAAGCAGAGCAACCCGTCCCTGTCTTGGCTCTCCAGCTCTCTTCTCCACGCTCCACTCAGCATGATGCGGTCACACAAACGCCGGATGCAGGCCAGCTAAGAGTCCTTCCCCTTTAGAAGGTGACAGAGGGCAGGGCACATGTTCCTAAGCTAAAAGGGGACGTTTTCAGCCATGTCTTTTCACTCACACTTTGTGTTTTTCCTTGGGTACACCCATAACATCTGGAAACAGGGCACAGAAGAGCAGCCCGTCCCTTTGCCGGTGATTGCAGGTGACTGCAGGTATGAGGGAGAGTATTCCTGGGCTAAGCTGAAACCTGCCCCAGGGACCCAGAGCAGAGGCAACCTTGAGTTTTCCTTTCTAGCAAATGTCCTAAGCCTTTGGCATGGCAGAACCCAGGGAGGCACTGTGTCAGTTCGTTTTTGCATTGCTATACATACTTGAAGCCGGGTAATTTATAAAGAAAAGAGGTTTATTTTGGCTCACATTCTGCAGACTATACAGGAAGTATGGTGTTAGCATTTGCTTCTGGTGAGGCCTCAGGTAGCTTTCAATCATGGCAGAAGGCAAAGGAGGAACCTAGTGTGTCAGACGGTGAGAGGGAAATCCAGGGAGAGAAGGGAGGTGCCAGAGTCTCTTAAACAACCAGATTTCCACTGAACTCATTGCTGTAGGGAGGATGCCAAGGTATTCATGAGGTTGCCAGGTTGTTCCTGAAGGAGGCCACTTCCAACACTGGAGATCACATTTCGACATGACATGTAGGGGGACACTCATCCAAACCGTATCAGGATTAGAGCAGAGGGTCCGATGCTACTCAGCCACAGAGTAACAACTCCAATATCAGGTGTTCAGCCTGACAATGTGCCACGTGAAGCAGTAGGGTGTGGCAGGAACTGCACCAAAGACTCCGGAGACTTGGGTCCTAGTTCTGGGATTTGGTGCTGAAATCTCGAGACTTTGGACCAGCTACTCAGCTGGTTTCGTCCTCAGTTTCCTCATCTGCAAAACAGGCATAAGGCACTGCCTGCTCCGCCCTGCGTATAAAGTAGTGGTTGGAAAGGCAGACGGTGTATGAGAAGGCTGGTCCAGCTGGCAGCGATCATCTCCTTCCCTTGAGTATCTTCATTTAGGATGGGGTCATCCATCCCCCCTCCCCAAAGTACGAAGAGGAGGGATGGCTGTCACCAATGCCTGCGTCCCTGCTGCCTTTCTGGCCTCCTGAGGCCATGAATCAGCCTGCAGGCTCTGGCCCTGAAGTGCAGGCCAAGGGGTGGGAGGAGCAGCTGACCCCACAGTGGCCGTGCTGTGTCATCGGCATAGGCAGGGAGCCCAGAGGAGCATAAACAGCAGCTCAGATGTAAACAACGGCCAACAGCTGGGAATTTTCCAGAGCTTTCCCTCAAAAGCTGCCTCCTCAGCCCATCTAGAGATGGAACAGGGAATGTCAAAGCAGACAGAAAGCTCGGGGCTCCCCATGCTCTGGCCCAGTGGAGAAAAGGAGGCCAGAGAGAGAGGGGAGGGGACCGAGGGGCTAGCTCAAAGTCACCTGCAGAACTGTGTCCAGTGTGCCCTTCCTAGCTCTCTCCTGAAGTAGCCTCTGAGATCTTTTCTGAGAGTCTTTAGGTCTCTTTTCCCTGGTCTGTGAGGCTCTCAGGCTGGGATTAGGTTAGGAACTGGCCATACAGGGCAGGAGCTCAAAGTTGAGCTTTCATGGAGAGACCCTCTCCTAGGAGCCCGCACCCGCACCCAGCATGCCTCGGCAGGGGCCCATCCATTCTCAGGCGGCAGCTGTGCCAGGCACCCCATCTTAGCATCCATGCCCCAACTCCGGCCAACCACCCATAACACAGAATCCAGGAAAAGAAAGTCCCTGCCCTCATGATTATGCAATCTGGTGGGTAGAAACAGACCATGAATGACTCTACAAGTAAGTGCGTCACATGGCAGGGGAGGGGAGAGGCTCTAAATGCTATAAACAGGTAAAGCAAGGGCAGTGAAGATAGAATGAAAGGGAGAGAGTTATTGTTTTGTACAGAATGATCATGGAAGTTACTTGACGGGGAGCCCAGAAAGCAGGAAGAGGGCTGTCCTTGCAGATCTCTGGAGAAAGAACGGTGTGAGCAGAAGCAGCAGGACATGCGAAGCCAGCATCAGAATGACGCGGGGGTGCCGGGAGGATCCCTCATCGGCTGTCCTGGCTGAAGAAACATGAACAAGGGAGCTACAGGAGGTCAGAGAAGAATGGGGTCATCTTTTCGGGGGTTATAAGTCATATTAAAAGACTATTGATTTCAACCTGACAGGGAAAACTGTTTGTTTGTTTTCTGTGCAAAGCAGTGGTATTTTCTGAGTTTGATTTTAAAGGATAACTCTGGCGGCATTCCGAATGTATTTTATAGATAGAGCCAATTTAATTAACTAGTAATTGTAAGTGGTAGTAAGAGAAAGAGCATCAAAACGTGGATTCGAGGCAGAAATTTGCTGCCTGAACCTCCTTATACGTGGCAAAACTGGTCTTTCTGGATGTGCTCCCCAATGGGACTCAAGAGAGGACCTCGGTTGGCCAGAACCATGAGCCTGCCAGCCACAGCCAACAAGCCCCCTTTCTGCAGGGCAGCCAGGAGCCCCGGCCTGGAAGAAATCTCAGAGGCCTGCTGGTGCAACATTCCCCACCCAGTACCAGAGCTGAAGTCCCTCGGCAGCTGTGCTGGGAAATGTTTAACAGTTGGTTTGGGGTAGGGCTGGGGGACTCTGACCTGTAGCACTTACCAATTTCTGTGGCGTAAATACTCCCACTATGGCTGATTTCAAGCTACCAATGGGTTAAAAACCACCCAGGGAAATTCCTGATAACAACTGCGTTCTACAAGCCGGTACCAGCTGGCCACAGGGCACCCGTGCCCTCCACCCTCCTGTTACGTATCTCCTCATACAGAAAACCGACTGCAGTCAGTCATCATCCATTCCAGCTGGGTTAGAGCCAAGGGCTTTTGGGAATTTTTTTTTAACAACTGGCTTCTTGTGAATTTCACCGTTGAAATAAAGAAACCCTCGGGTCTTTGGCAGGAATGAGGCATGAAGAAGTTAGGACATGCTTACTTTGTGACATGGTGGTCACAGATGCAAGTTGTCTGCTGCGTGCAAGGTGCTGATACCAGCCAGGCGCAGTGGCTCACACCTGTAATCCCAGCACTTTGGGAGGCCAAGGCAGGTGGATCGCAAGGTCTGGAGTTCAAGACCAGCCTGGCCAACATGGTGAAACCCTGTCTCTACTAAAAATACAAAAATTAGCCAAGCGTGGTGGCACGTGCCTGTAGTCGCAGCTCCTCAGGAGGCTGAAGCAAAAGAATCGCTTGAACCCGGGAGGCAGAGGTTGCAGTTAGCCAGGATCAGGCCTTTGCACTCCAGCCTGGGTGACAGAGTGAGACTCCATCTCAAAAAAGGACGGTGTTGACACCTGTGAATGTATCAGGGTCGCACAGAGACAGACTCTGGGCTTTTGATGGTGTCTCTGGGTACAAGTTCATGACAGAAGCGACACCTCCATGCAGGGCGAAGCAAGCAGGTTGGTCTGAAAGGTACAGTTGGTGCCATTCTAGGGTTTTTTGTCCCTACCACAAAGAAGGTGGGCTTCCACATAAGCTGGCTCAGGGGCTCAAATACTCACAGAAACCAGGTGCGAGAGAGTGAGACTTAACTCATGTTGTTGAAGGTGACTTGTGTTTTGAACTCTGGGAGTGAAAGAGGAAGTGCCATAGTTAATAACTCAGACATAAATTACGTTGAATAACTCCCGTGGACACTAATTAGGAACAGTTAGGAAACTTTATCTCTTTTTAAAGGTTAATAATAAGGGCTGAGCTCACCCATGACACTATTCTAGACGGCTTACCCTCAAAGTTGCGTTTGATCTCTACAACAATCCTGCAAACATCGCTATCCCTGTTTCATGGCTGAGAAGGCATTAAATATGGGTTGAGCATCCCAGTCTAAAAATCTGAAATCTGCCCGGGCACAGTAGCTCATGTCTGTAATCCCAGCACTTTGGGAGGCCGAGGCAGGCAGACCACTTGAGATCAGGAGTTTGAGACCAGCCTAGCCCACGTGGCAAAACCCTGTCTCTACAAAAATACAAATATTAGCCGGGCATAGTGGCACATGCCTGTAGTTCCAGCTACTCGGGAGGCTTAGGCAGGAGAATTGCTTAAACCCGGGAGGCTGAGGGTGCCATGAGGGGAGATCGCACCATTGCACTCCAGCCTGGGTGACAGAGTGAGACTCTGTCCCAAAATAAACAAAACAAAACAGTAAACATCTGAAATCCAAAATGATCCAAAATCTGAAACGTTTTGAGCATCAAAATTCCACACTTGATCTCATGTGATGGGTCTCAGTCAAAACACAGTCAAATCTTTGTTTCATCCAAAAAACTGTTTTACGATTTATATAACATTACCTTCAGTCTTTGTATATGAGGTGTATAGGAAACGTAAATGAATTTCATGTTTACACTTGAGTCATGTCTCCAAGTTATCTCATTATGTATATGCAAATATTCCAAAATGCGAAAACATCTGAAATCCAAAACACTTCTGGTCTCAAGCATTTTGGATGAGAGGCACTCAATCTGTACCAAGACTCAGCTGTGATTATACACATAGTGAGTTGCAGAGCCACAATTCTAACCCAGGGCTGTCTGACTGCAAGTCCAGCTTTCTTTCCAGGGTATCCCAGCTGACCCCAGGAACTGTTTAACCTACTTACAGTTTCACAGAGTCCTAACTGAATGATCACTCTGGTCAAGATTATGCCGCTTCTAAATATTTAAAAAACATATATTCATGATATCAAAACTAAGTCATTTAGAAAAGTACAATGAAGAAAATAAAAACTCACCTGAAATCCCATCACTCAGAAAGAAAGGCTGTTAATATGCTAGTGATTATCCATCCAGATATTTCTGTCTATACATACATGTAAACACATATAAATAGATTAAACATTATGGAAATTGAATCATACATGTATGTGGTTTTGACATTTTCTTTTTTTACTTAATAGTATGTCATAAGTATCTTCTATGCCAGTAAGTACAGAGTTATATTGTCATTTTTAACACCTATGTGGTATTCCACCCTATGGATGAATTTATTCTGGCATGCTATGATGGGATTCCATTCAGTACACGACGTTGCACGACAGCTGAGCATGTGGTCACTGGAACAACACCACCTTGATTTAAATCCTAGACCTCAATATTCCAGCTGTAAGACCTTGAGAAAGCTGCTTAGTTCTCTGTGTTTTGTCTTCTGTGAAATGGTGATGCTACCTTCTTTCAGTGTTTCTGTTTTATTTAGTTTAGTTTTGTTTTTTTTTCCGTTGTTTAAACCAGTTAATACACAGGAAGTGCTTAGAATAATTCCTGCATCAGCCCAGCTCTGTGGCTCATGCCATTAATCCCAACACTTTGGGAGGCTGAGGAGGGAGGATCACTTGAGCTCAGGAGTTTGAGACCAGCCCGGGCAACATGGCAAAACCTTGTCTCTACCAAAAACAAGCAAACAAAGCAAAACAAAGCAAAAATCAGCCAGACGTGCTGGTGTGCACCCGTAGTCCCAGCTACTTGGAAAGTCGAGGTGGAAGGATCACTTAAGTCCAAGAGATGCAGGCTGCAGTGAGCTGAGATCACACCATTGCACTGCAGCCTGGGTGACAAAGGGAGACCCTGTCCCAAAAACAAAGAAAAAAGAACAGTGCCTGCATCACACATCACAGTCTCATCGCATAGTATTATGATTTAATTATATTTCAATAACTAATCCCTATTGACAGATATTTGGGTTGTTTCCAATTTTTTGCCATTATAAATTATTCCTGCAAAGCAACAAGCATCTGCTGTATATATTTTATCCACGTGTCAGCTGATGTCTTCAGCTAATGGATTGAAAATGGATTTGCTTGTACATAAAGTATTCAATTTGATATTTGTCCTCAAACTGCTTTCTAGAAATACTGCACTGAATTACATTCTCATAAACAGGGAGAGAGGATGCCCATTTGTCCAAACCCTTCGGCAGCCCTGAATTTGTACAAAATTTTAAAATGTGGCAGCTAGTAGGTAAAAAGTACAACTTTCTGAATTTTTAAATTTGCATTTATTTCAATGCTAGAGAGGATGGTTATTTTCTCTTGTTTGGGACATTTATATATTTTTTTCTGTGTGAACTGCTTGCTCATCTCTCTTATTCTCTGTTCTATTGGGGTGATCATCTTTTAAAAAATGATTATGAGAATTCATTGTAAGATGTCTACATTAAAATGTTGCTGCTATATTAGGGCTGCCAGGTAAAATGCAGGGCATCAAGTTAAATTCGACTTTATGAATGGGACATAATCATACTAAAAAATTATTCATAGTCTATCTGAAATTCAAATTCAACTGGGTTTATATTTCTATTTGTTAAACGTAGCAACCCCATCTCATGTATAGCAAATATTTTTTCAGTTTGTTGTTTATTTTTGAATTCTGTTTATGGTATCTTTTTCCATAAAGACATTTATTTGGATCTTTTGTAATCATATATATCAGTCTTTTCCTTTATGGTTTTATGATATATTTTAAAAGCCTTTTGGAATTCCAGGTTTATGACTTTTTATGTATATTCATCTAATTATTTTTTGGCTTCAGCTTTTTTATATTCAATTAATGATGGATCTGGAATTTGTTTTGGTCTGGGGAACTAAGTAGAAAATGAGCTGCCCACATTTTCACTAATGACTGTCTAGTTATTCCAATATCATTTATTTAAAAATCTATCCATCTGGGCCAGGCGTGGTGACTCATGCCTGTAATCCCAGCACTTTGGGAGGCCAACGTGGGTGGATCACTGAGGTCAGGAGTTTGAGATCAGCCTGACCAACATGGTGAAACCCCATCTCCACTAAAATACAAAAACTAGCCAGGTATGGTAGCACATGCCTGTAATCCCAGCTACTCAGGAGGTTGAGGCAGGAGAATCACTTGAACCTGGGAGGCAGATATTGCGGTGAGTGGCGATCACACCATTGCACTCCAACCTGGGTAACGAGAGCGAAACTCTGTCTCAAAAATAAAAATAAAAAAAAAAAACATCTATCTAATTAACATGAGATGTCCCTTAAACACCACCGTTTCTCATGTAATTCTAATTCTGGGCTCTTCATCCCATTCCATTGAACAGTCACGTCCAGACCAATCATGTGCTGATTTTTGCTCTGTGGCACAGGAGGCGTCATGTGATGGAGTCCAGGCACACAGATGCCTCGTTTCTGCAGGCAGAAGGCCTGTATCAAACCCCCGACCCCCCACTCCTACCCGCGCGAGCCTGGGCGTGATACTCACGCTGTTGGGCTTCCATCTGCTGTGTGAAAATGGCAGCACCGTCAGTACCTGCATCCCAGAGTTGTGATGAAGAAAATGCATTAATCCATGTAGAGCGCGTCCTTAAGTAGTAAGCCCTCCATGTATTTTATTTATGTATTTATTCATTTATGCGTGCAGGCATGTCTCCTTCTTACTATCCAGCAGGGTTAGCTTCCTTTATGCTCTTCCTTGTCAACATTTTGTTGCCTGCACTCTTTGTTCCTCCACATGACGCCAAGAATCATGTCAAGTTAAAAAGGAAATTCCACTTGGAATTTGATAGAGACGGCACTGAACTGACAGATAAAGAGGACATGATAGGATTACAATATTTACTTCTTCTTGTCCAAGAGTAAGGCCTGTGTCATGATAGAGTCAAGTCTTCTCCAGCCCCCCAGTAGAGAAGGTCCCCCCCACACACATTTCATGGTAAGTTTATTTTCCTAGCTACTGGGGTTTGGCTATTAGTGAGAATGGGATTTTTATTTGCCTTTCGAACTGCTTAGTAAGTGCACAAGAACACTGTAAATGTGGTATGTTTATGTTGTAGCCTGCCAATTATTTGGAAAGGCTATTCTTCCACCCAGTCTTCAGTTTGCACTTTCCAACGACACAGTCACATCCGCTGCAAATACGAATCATGTTTCTCCCGCTTCACATACACATTGTAGATATACATAGACACACACGAGTAATGTAATTATTTTTAGCAAAGGCACAACTTCAGTATTTTGACAGCTTCTTTCCTTCTCTTGTCTAAGGGCATTGCCCGGACTTCCCAAAAATCCTCTTCCCTAACTTTAACGCAAGCGCTTGGCTTGCTGCAAGCTGACTGCAGGAGCAGGCTTTGAGCGGGTTTTGCTGTCGTTGTTGTTTAGGGGATGTTTTTAACTGTAAAGGGACTCAAGAACATGCGCTTGAAGAGCGCGTTCGAGGAGCGCAGATGGGTTTGCGCGCCTGCGAGGAGCTGCGGGCCCCTCCCCGCGCTGCCGGCGCTCTGCCCCGGGGGCTGAAGTTTCTCTGCGTTTCCGCTTGAACCGCGTCCAGCCGCCTCGCGTTTAAAAGCCGGGGCGGCCGCGGCTCCGCTCAGAGCCCCCTCGGCTGCCAGGGCGCGGACTCAGCCGCGATCCGGGCCGCCCTGCGCGGCGCCGGCCCCAGGACCCCGGAGCGCCCCGAACGGGCCTCGCCAGGTAAGGACCGCGGGACTTCGCGGGGCCCGGCGCCTGCGGGGAGGGCGCGGCATCGTCGGCCCGCGTGGACCCCGGGCCGGTGCGGGGCGCGCCTCGGTCGGCGGCGGGGGTCGGGGGGGCCGGACCGCGCGGCAGGTGACCGCAGCCACGGCGGGGCTCGGGGCTCGGGGCTCGGACCCCGGACAGTCGCGCTGCGCCCGCGCGCCCGGACGGCCTGAGCCTCCGCTCCCCACTCGGGGCCCGGCCGCTCCGCCCTGGAGGGGCTGCGGCGTGGGAGGCGACACTGAATCCAAGTTGGAAAGTCCTCCTGGGCCAGTTCCGTGCCTGAACCCCGGCTCCGGTGGCCGACGGCCGCACAGAACAGGTTTCCCCAGAGTAGCGGATGAAGGTCAGCGCGGATGTGACTTCCGGGAAAAGTTCAGCTGCTGGCAGCTTCTCTAAAGGACCCTCCAGGCTCCGTTGGGCGTTGTCTTCATCTGTGGCAAAGGCCCCAGTCCGCGCTGTCGTGTGTTTTTCCGTGGCAGTGGAGGATGATCCTGGGTTCTGATCTGGGGGCAAGTATTAGGCAGCCGAATTTTGGTAAGAGTCTCCATGCCCGCAGGGAAAGTTCTGGAAAGGAAACTGTTAGAAAGTACTCGCCAGCGTGCAGTCGGGCCGCAGTGGCCTGTCCGATGTGGATCGGGAGCCAGGAGGAATGCCCCATGGAAGCCCGAGCTGCCTTCGCGGGGAGGAGCTCCGTTCTGACCCACTCGCGCGTGGCCAGCAGGTTCTTCCCACCCTGATCCTCATCAGAGGATGTCAGTTTCTGGCTTGACACTGTGACGCAATCTTACCCTTTCCCATAAAATATGTCCTGGGAACCAGGGGGCGCAGTCCCCGGGCTCTCAGGGTGAAGTCTTCTGCACTTCCCCTCACCTTCGTTGAGCCACCTCTTGAGAGGAAGGTGCTAATCTGATTTATGGTCTTTGTGAACCTGCGAAGTGTGTTTAAGACCTCATAAAGCCAAACATCCAAGGCTGTAAAGGTGATTTATAGATCGGGTTTTGATTAAAGCTGCCTTCTAAAGGATGGCTCAGCATAAGATGTGTACCAGATTTCAGGAGGCATTGGGGAGAAAAAGCAAAATCTTACCTCGTTGGGAAAACTGTTCTGAAACTAATGACTTTATATTTATCCAGAAGAGAAATTGCGGGTAAGCTGTTGACTTATTCTGTGTAATCATTGCATTCATATATTCTTGTTCCAAAGGATTCATTTCCCGATCAGTTTGCCCAGTAATACTATTTATGATTTTTTAACAGCATACAAGTAATGAATGCATGGAGTATAATGTGTCTCTAACCCAAATAAATGTGGAAACTTAGAGCAAATTTCTGGCCCTTACATATTTAAGATGCAGATTTAAAATGAAGTTATGGCAGAAAAGGAGTTATTTAAAAAATAATAGGAACTTTAAGTGACCTAAAAAAAAGAAACTAGCTCAACTAGAAGTTTAATTGCTGCCACTTGCTTATAAATTGTGATTTACAGAATTGCATTATCCTTCCAGTTTCTTTCCTTACAGGGTTAATGAAAGAGGCAGCCATTCTGAATATACTGCCTTGCTAGTTAATCTTTCTCCAACAAATATTTACACTACCAGGGAACACTATTATAGCGCAGGCTAAAAATCTACAACCCTAAGGTAGTGTATAATATTACACAAATTCAATACTATTGTCATGACTTAAATAGAAAACGAAATGATATCAAGGAAAATGTCCTTAAAGTATCCTGTCTTTCCACAATAGAAAGAACAGTGTTTATAAAACTGACATGGTTGCAAGACTGAGGTTAATGTTGCTAATAAGTTCTGAAGTAGAAGAAGACCATAATGACTCTGAACTTGGGCATTGAAGGCTCTGGAACTGGTCCATGTCAGTGCGTTTTTTAGATAACTTATGTTTGCTATTAAAGGTGACAACATTTAGAACTGTTTTGGATGGAAATATTTCTAAAGCACATTACATGCTTCCTACAATCAGAAAGTCAGTGAATGGGAATTTGTATGTTTCTTGACGATTCAAGATCAGCACTGTGAATGTCAGTTGCCTTGTGGACATCAGAGGAGAAGGAACGCTGACATTTGTGGGGGACAGATCAGCGTTTAGTCCTCGCTCTGCCACTAGTCAGATGACCTTAAGCAAACCACCTTTTTGATCTTCAGTTCTCTTATTTATAAAACCCTGGAACCGTCAATACCTAAAAATCAGTTCCATTTATTAAGCACTTAGTCTATACTAAGCATTTTATACAGTCCATCATTTAATTCTCAGGATTATTATCCCCATTTTCCTGATGAGGAAATTAATGATCAGAGAAGCAACTTGAATGACCCAAGGTTAACTGAGATAGGAAAATTAGGATTCTGAGCACGGATCGCCTGGTTTTGAAGTCTATGTTCTTCTCAACTATGTTGACCCTATTTTATGGGGTTGCTCAGGGAAAAATATCTTTGATATAAAGTCCTTTTCAGGGATGGCTCAGCATAAGATACGTACCAGATTTGAGGAAGCATTAAGGAGAAAAAGCCAAATCTTACCTCCTTGGGAAAACTGTTCTGAAACTAATGACTTTACATTTATCCAAAAGATAAATTGTGAGTAAGCTGTTTATTTATTCTGTGTACTCATTGCATTCATATATTCTTGTTCCAAAGGATTTTTTCTCAATCAGTTTTCCCAGTAACAATTTTTGAACATCACGCAAGTAATGAATGCATAGAGCATAGTATGTCTCTTACCCAAATAAATGTGGAAAATTATAGCAAATTTCTGGCCCTTATATGTGGCCAGAAAGAAAAAATGTAGCATTGGAAAAAAAATGTAGCTACACTTATGTTGTGATGAGCAGTTCCACGGAGTGAGGATGAAGTGAGATGATCCACGTATGGGGCCTGCAGCGTGGCCCCTCTGTACGCCGTCACGGCTGTCAGTTACCTCCTGGACGCTCCTCAGTGCCTCTGAGACTCAGCTTCCCCGTTTATGCTCAGGCCAGCATCACCTTCCCTGCTGGGTTGCTGTGGGACTCTTAGCTGATGTGTGTGAGAGCCTGACACCTAACAGGTGTTTTACAAACCGTCCTTGTAAACCATTCCCTTCCGGAGTCTGTTCCTTTTGCTTCATTATGGGCCTCAGTGCTCTGTAGATTTCCTCTGTGTGTCCTCCAACACATGTCTCTAGGGCTGGGCATTCCAAGAAGGGTCCCTGCTATGTCCCAGTGACTGTGATGCTTCAAGTCCCACCAGGTGGAAGCCCCCGGAAAAACACATTCAGAGGGAAGCAGGAAAACAGTATCATGGATGGGAAGGATTAAGCTGGGATACCTAACCCAAGAATCCCCAGCCTGTCACTCACCCCTAGAGCCGCAGGCTTCTCAGAGGCCCCTGCAGCACAGAAGCTTCCACACACAGGAGCATCCTCTGGTGTTTCTGTGGCTGTGGCTTCAGGCTCCTTTGCTGCTGCCCTGCCCGCTTGCTGGCCCAGTTCTGCTTTCAGCCTTCACTCCAGGTCTAGTCTGAAAGCAGAACAAGTGCTTCCCTGACCCTCTCCTCATGGCCACGTCGTCACCCTGGCCCTCAGGCCCAGATGGAAATAAAAAGAGAGGACCCTTTCTCATTTAAACTCGAGTTCTCAGGTTTCCCACTGACAGATGTGACCCTGGGGTCTCAGTAAACGGCCTCAAGGCACAGATTTCATAATCAACACAGAGTTTATGCTCTGCCTTTACGGGAATTTTGTATCCTTCCTCCAAAAGATCCGACTCCTAGTGACCTTGTCCCATTAGAATCCCACAGACTCCAAAATAGCATTCTATCCCTGTCCTTAGGTTGGCGTGATGAAACAGAGATGAGTTCCCCTGAGACTGGACGAGGAGTCAAGGCTGGACACAGCAGCTCAGCACTTTGGGAGGCCAAGGCAGGAGAATCGCTTGAAGCCAGGAGTTTGAGACCAGACTGGGCAACATAGTGAGATCTTATCTCCACAAAAAATTGTTCAAAAAATTAGCCAGGCATGGTGGTGCATGCCTGTAGTCTCAGCTACTTGGGAAGCCGAGACAGGAGAATCCCTTGAGCCCAGGAGTTCAAGGCTGCAGTGAACTGTGATTGTGCCACTGCACTCCAGCCTGGGCAACATAGTAAGACCCTGTATCTACCAAAAAAAAAAAAATTCAGAAAAAGAAAGACAGGGAATTGTGCTGCCACTCCTGCAACCCAGACTGGCAGCAGACATGGGTGACTGAAATACAATGTCCTTTCCAATGAATCTCCCTGCCCAGGTGGCTACCATGAATTGACCAGAGGTGGCAGGTATACTGACACCTGTTTGTTATTTAGAGGCTGATGTTAATAGCTGACAAGTGGCCTTTATCATCATATCCAGTTCCCTCCTGACTTCTTGGCTCAGACGGAGCTCGCTGTGTTCTAGAAAACTGCAAAGAAATGGCATACATGTGCCCCACCTCCCTCTCTTGCCCAGAGCAGACATTGCTAATCAATCATGATACTCCTTCCCATGGAGCCAGAACGAGGCTTCAGAATCCTCTTCTACAACTGCCTGGGGTTGGCTTAGGAAATGGTCTAGTTAGGTTACTGTAGATAATGGGAAGACATTGAGGAGTTTTAAGCCAGAAGAGTAATATGGTGGCAAAACTCCTGAAAGTGTTTCCGTAATGTACCTTTCTTTCCCTCCTTACCCTTTTCCCTGCCTCTCCTGTAAGCCATAAGAGCATCTGTAGAAATGACCCCTGTGCAGACAAACATGCCCCAAGATTCTCCACATCAGATGCAGGCTGTCTTGATGCATAGCTACTAGGCCTGAGAGAACATGGCTGTGCCCAGGTTGGGCTACCTGCATCCAATCAGGTATGACTTGTATGACCAGGACACCAGAGACAACGAGACTTTAGAGTTGGTTCGCTGTATGTGAGAGGGTATAGTCTAGGCTGGCACAGCAATGAGCTTGAGAACAGCCACAAGCCTCAGGTCCCTGGAGGGCATGGGAGGGCATCCTCTCCATCGAGAGTAGGTTATTTAGCTCCCAAGATGCCCCTCCTCTGGGAAGATCAGTCTGGTACTCTCTACAATAGCTGATGTTTTGGAGGAGTGCACTTTTTCACTAGATCAATTGACTCAACAAATTGCCATTCTAGATTCAGCTCCCAAGAAGTGACCTGGGTTCCATCAGCATCAACAATACAGCAGAATTGTTAGGTGATCGTCAAAGCATGTTCCCTTTCCCTGGGCCCCAGTTAAAATGTTAATATATTCACTCTCAGTGTCTGCAGAAGAATAAAGGGAAGTTGCTACCTTTAGCAAATTAAACTGCAAAAATCCTGCCTCTCCCTGGTGGCCACATTTCCATGTGAACAAAGAAATTATTGTTAATCAATATGCATGCCCAGTGAAATCTAACTCTCCTAAAATGTGTCTTACTCAGCAGTGTCTCTGGTTTCTGATGATACTCCTCAGAAAGATGATGGGTTTCTATGATAGCGTGGGGAGGGTGGATTTGAGTGTTCCGAGGGTCAGATCTCAACCTACAATTGAATTCCTCCCTTACCACTCCCACTCCCCACCCTCCCCAGGACCACCCAACCCCTGTGATTCAGAAGAGATGTTCTTCACCTCTGATTCCAAGGAGGAGACGTCTGCCTCCACTGGAGATCAGCAACAAAGCCTTTTACTTTAACCCTTTGTCTGTTCACACAAGACAAAAGGCTCCCCTCTTAGAGGCACCTTAGAAGCATAGGTGAGGGGGATGAGGGACAATTTAAGGCACCTCCTAAATGTGGAATGCTGCTAGGATGGTGGAAGGATGGGGAAGAGAGAGATCTAGTCATCAATACCTTAGCAGTTGGACTCACAGATTGTGGAACCTTGGAGATACTCTCCTAGGGGAGCACGGGGACCTCCGGGTATCCAATTCACCTGACCTGGCTTCAAATCTTAACTCTGCTGCTTCCAGCTGTGAGACCACAGACACATCTCCCCACTGCTTTGAGCCTCGATTTTCTCATGGGTGAAATGGAAAGAGGAAGACTGGCCTCTAAGTTTTAAGACAGGCTGGCAGAGGAGAATCTATGAAATTAACCAGCACCGTTCTTGTCACACAGCAGGCCTGCGACAATGCATGTGACATCTGGATCTAACTGTGAGGACAGACCTTTCCGTGTAAGTGGGCAGCAGAGAAACGCCCAAAGAATCAACCGTAAGGTCATTGCCAAATGCAGATTCAGGGGCCCAACCTCAGATCCCTGAACCAGAATTTCCTGGCACAGAGCTGGTAATGAACCTTTTTAAACAAACTCCGTGAGAGATTATTGGGCGTGATAAACATTAGAGTCTAGAGTCTCAGAATCACTGACCCAGCTTGGGCAAATTAGCACAGTTTGCATAGTTGCTTGACTCAAACTCCGAATCCCCCAAAGTCCACAGCTCATTCTGCCTGGGAAGAGAAATGGATGCCCTCTTTCTCCTAAATGTAGAGAGATACACGTTAACTCCACAATGGGTTTCACACAAGGGCACTTCATAATTTCCTGCTTCCACCAACGTCACGATGCAGTCTGCTGTCAGCACTGCCTGTAGGCAAAGCTTGCCTGTCCAGGCTCATGTGGCTCCGAGCTTCATCGTACCAGCCGTGGAAAATCACAGAAGGACTAACAGCAAAGCCCAGATCTGATCCAGGGTATCTTCTAACTATGATTCTTCCACAACAAAAGTCCATAATTACTCCAATTTCAATCTACACACTAGGAAGTTTCTCTCTGTTCCTATTTGATCTCCTATAGTATTTTTTCTGCCTTTACAGGAATTGAACTTTGGAATTTCAGAAAATTTCCTCCTTTGGAGGACAAAGATTTTAATAGCTTAACAGCTGAATCCTTTGAATTCAGAGAAAGAAATGTTTACCATTTATTTTTTTAAGCTTACTTTTTGGGAAAAAAATGTTTTTCTGATTATACAAGTTATAGATGTGCTATGTGGAAGTTTTGGAATACTGAAAATTTAAAAAGAAGAAAATGACAACTACCTGTGATCTCAGACACATAATGACCACGCTAATGTCGCCTCCAGCCAGTCCCCCGGTGCTTTTCTGGTGTTGTTGTTGTTTATTTGATTTTCACGACAAAATTGGAATCTGTGAGAATGACCCCTAATAAATTATGTTCATGAGACTTGCGGGGTGGGGGGTTGTCCATCAATAGCTTGAGGGGTGGCCAGGGAAGATCTTGGAGAGAGTGGAGTTTGATGAGGCTTTGAACAATGGACAGATGTGGGCAGCAGAGGTAGGCAGCTGGCATTTGACAGGGAGGGGGTGGTGGCAGAGAGGGGTGGGAAGGGTGAGAGCCTCAGAGTGGTTTTAAAACATGTCTGCAAGTCCCTTGACAATCAATCCACCAAGAGGTGGAGTCCATGCCCCCTGACCTTGAACCTGGGTGGGCTTCCGCGGCCACCTCGATGTATAAAATGAGGTGGAAGTGATGTTGTATGACTTCAGGGCTGGGACAGAAAAGGCCACATGGCTTCTGCCAGGCTCTCCTGGGACACATGCTCTTGGAACCTTGGGCTGCCATATCAGGAGGCAGCTGTCCCAACCAGGATCTGAAAGGCTGCACAACAGAGCTCCGTGCAAGAGCTGCCCAGCTGAACCCAGCCACCCTCTAGATTCGGAAGCAAAATAAATGACCGTTAGTGATTTACGAATAAAGAACCAGAATTGTCTCTTCGGGAACAGTGTTTGCATCTTACAGGCTTGCTGCTGGCAATGTGCCCGGTGAGGCTGGTTGGGGCAGAGCCTAGAGGTCTTGGTGCCTGCAGCACTGAGAGGTGTCCGAGGCCCCAAACTGTTCAGCTATGAGCTACTGCTTGCGGAGGGATTGCGTGACCATGATAGCCGCTGGTGTCACTCCTGCCATCCCTCTGTGTGGGTGCTGTTCTCAGGGCTTTCCGCAAGGTCATGCCTCTGATCCTCACACTGACTCTGTGAGGCTGGTACCCTCATCCTCACCCCCATTTTACCCATGAGAAGTCTGAGGCACACAGAGGTGAATAAATTCACCCAAGTCATGTTGCTGATAAATGGGATTTGGGCTGGGATTCAAAAGCCAAGGACTAGCTCCAGGCTGGCTCTCAGCCCTTACGCTCGGTTCCAGCTCAGTGGAGGCTGCTGGAATGCACATGAGATGATGGGACTGTGTACCTGAAGGTGCTTTGTAAGGTTTAAGGTGCCTGACGATGTTAGGGGCTGAACTTGCCCTTCTCTGCAGGAACAATCTAGCCCACAGGGTCACAGACCAGCCACATCAACATCCCCAGGAAACTTACGAGAAACACAATTCCAAGTCATTTGTGTCACCTTTGCCCCAACCACAGAGGGCAGTGCCTGGGGCTGATTCACTCCTCCTTGCAGCCGGGACGGTCCAAAGCCCCCGAAGTCCCTGCTGACTGGTTCACCCTGCACCACTGCGGTGTGAGGCCCTCTGCACAGACTCAAAGGAGCGTCCGCCTGCTCTTCAGTTAGGGTGCTTTTACTCTTTCCGAACTAGAGACCTCGCCACATGCTGCACATCCCCCGGAAGAACGGGGTCCAGCCAGTGACACCCTGAGGAGCAGGTGGTTCCCAGCCCAGCCTGTGTTGGGCTGTGCCTCCCCATGGTTCAGCTTTTCAAGAATAATGTAAGGATCGTTATAGCTTCAGCTGACTTTGATACATCCTTTGACAGCATATCCCTCACTGTCCTGAATGTGGGCTTTGCACATAAATTTTCAGAGCTCATCTGTTCATTTAAATCTCACTTGCTAGGCTCAGAGGAAAGAAGGCATTAGCAGAGCGTGAGTAGGATTACTTATGCTCAGCAGAAAACAAGCAGGCACTTCCAAGGACTCTAAAGAGAAAAAGGTAATTAGTAACAATGGCTGGATTGATCTTCCCATTTTCCACCTCCTTGGTGAGCAGGATGGGAAGAGTCAATCTTCCCTCCACAGATGCAGAGAGCAGGAGATGGAGGAGACAGGCAGGGTGGCTGAGCCCTGGGTGCCGCGGTGGACCTCAGCAGAGCCTGACTGCTCGTTGCCTTCCAGATGGCCCAGAACATCAGACTCCTCCAACACCCACCGCTCTCCTCCCCGGAGCTGCTGACACAGCTCTTTCCACGTATGGAAAATGCTTGTCCACGTTGACTGTACCGTCTAAGCTAGCAGCCCCAAAAGAAGGGGTGCCATTGCTCCGTTCTCATGAAAAGGGCACAGAGACGCAATGACTGGAGGGACTCGCCTCACGGGTGACTGGCGGGCTGAGGCCGCTGTGAGACCGCCACATCTGCACACTGTCTGCCTCGTCTCTCCGGCTCTCGGCTGAAAGGCATCATTCACCCTTGGGGTGCGAGGAGAAAGACGCTTTCTATCTGAATTTTGCAGGAGGAAAGGAGGGAAGATGATGGAGTAAATAGTCTGGATTCTCTTAGGGTGCTCCTCCTGCCTAGCCCTAGAAAGTAACTCTGACGTCTTGTCCAAGGCATCTGCTGTAGCACGAGGGCACCACCCTTTGAAGACTCTGCCGTTGCAGGGTTCTGCCTGCCCCCACCTCCCACCGCTCACCCCTTGAGTAGCCACCATGCCTTCCCTTTTAGGGCTCTTGGGGCCTGACTCAGAATATACTAAGGTAACAGTTGGCAAAGGGAGTTCCTAGTGCAGGAAAGTGTCTTAGTACCCATTGGAGTAGCCCCTACCTACTGCACAGCTTACAACATACCCCAGGCTTGGTAGGTATACCTTGGGAATGCCACTTTGTGTTCACCAGCCTGGGATGGCTTAACACAGCCCTCAACAGCTAGGCCACGTAGGAGACCCTGAGACTCCCAAAGCTGGGCCTGGCTGGCAGCACTCACTGGCATCTGTTCTGGGTGGCAGATCAAGGGAAACAGGCAGATGCCCTTGGCATGGTTTCCTTCCTGAGTGAGGAGGAGGTATTCAAAGGAATCAGAGGACTGGCAGACAGAGCTGCCGCTCATGTGATCACAGATCAAGTCTTTTACAAGTCCGAGGCTTCTGAGCTCCATGTGCAAGAAAGATGGCAAGTTCTAACATGCATGAGATGGTCAAACCAGATGCCTACAGAGGCTGAGCAGATGACATGAGTGACCAATGCTGGCTGGATCTGAGCCGTAGGGAGTGGTGGAACCTGTGAAAAACCAACCCCATGAGCACTGTAGAGGGGCTCTGGTGGCTCAGCTCCAGCTGCACGTTGTGGGTCAGAAAGGCAGCCCCAGGGTTGCCAGACAAGCTTTTCAAAAGCAGAAGTCCTGAATTTTATGTGAACTCCTCCAAGGGCCGACTCTTTTAAGGTAAAATAAAATTAAACGTAAAGCCAGTCTGCAGCCCAAACATAGCATAGCTTTGCCCCAATCTACCAGAGGGCCAACTGTGTTATGACCTCAGATTTACACACTTTTCCCTCGGCGTTGGCGAGTGAAGTGTTGTTGACGCAGATTCACACACTCCAGGGGAGGTGGAACTTGTTTCAAATACAGCCCCCTGAGATGCCGCAATCTAGAAAACAGGCAACTCAGAGCTGTTCTGGTTGAGGAGGAGCCAGATGGGGCCGTATCTCTGCCTCCCCTTCCTGCCCGGGGTGTCTGAACCCTGAGATCCCAATGGTAAGGCTTCCACATTGTTTAACTTCTTGCCCAGGCTCACAGGAGCCCCCTTGCGGACCAGGAGAGTTTCTGCAGATTTCCAAGACTTCTAACTGGACCTGAAGTTTTGAAAGCGCAGAGTGGACACCTGGGGTGCGGGAACTCATTGGAGGACCTCCCCTCTCCTTCCTGCCTTTCAGCAGAGGGGACGGTCACTCAGAATGACCACGATGCAGGTCAAAGTGCAGCCTCGCTGTCTCTCTGAGGGTGTCCCCAAGTCTTCCCAACCTGCGTAGCATAGGCTGAAGAGACTCAGTTTCCCATCTACGATACAGGAATGTCCTGTCCAGAGCAGGCGGCCTCTCTGAGCCTCGGTTTCCTCATCTATAAAACAGGAATGCTCACAGCTCTGACTGCTTCACAAGGGTGCTATGGGAATGAAAAGTGGAATACGGACATGAAAGTGTCTTGAAGCTAGGCAGGGAAAGGACTTACCGTTTTGCGTATGTGGGTTTTTCTGTGGGTGGGTTGGGAACAATCTGACTTTGGTATATCTACCTCACCTTCTTCAATCTGCACTAGGCAGGCTTCCACGAAATGGTGCTGTGGGTGGAAGGGAGGGTGGGTCAACCAGCAGCTGTCTCCCCCAGGGGCCAGCGACCTCCGTGGGCACCTGGGGTCTCTGCAGTCATGAGAGCCTGTTCCGTCCTCCAAGCTCTGTTGGGGAGGGTGGGACACGGAGCTGGGCTTGCTGTCCCCGCTGTGCATGGCCGCTGAACACCTGCAGGGCGGAGAAGCGAAGGTATTCACCTGCCCTCCCGGCAGCTGAGGCCTTTAGTGTCTGAGCAGGTCGAGCAAAGAGGCGTCAGAAACCCGGAAGGGGGTCCTCAGTGCAGATCAGAGCAGGCGGTGCTTGAACGTGGTCTTGAATGATTTCCTAGGGGCCGTGGTCTCTACATAGAAAGGTCCGTTGAACAAAGGCACGAAAATTGGGGAAAGTTCCTATTTCATTTGAGAAGCCAGGTGTTTGGAGAATGATTTCTAAGAAACGAAGGAACAGGAGGCAGGAAAGGAAGAGCATCCTTCTCAGACAGAGGCGCAGCAGCGCCCTCCTTCCCTGAGCTCCTGAATCCTGACCCTGGCGAGGGTCGAGGGAGTCACACGCGGGCCTTTGCTGCCCAGACACACGCACAGCTCCCGCCTCCGTCTCTTGGCTCTCATTGGCTGGCAATTGCCCCTGTCTCTTTGTTTATGACACAGGGTTAACAGGCTCCCCTCACAAGGGAAGGTGAGGGTGCAAGAGGCAGCCACGAAATGTGCATCACGTGCCAATTGAAGGATTCCGCGAGCAGCAGCATGTCCGCGCTTTCTCCGCAGTAGGCTTTTCTCTGTGAAACTTGTGTCCCTAGGGGGTTCCCTTCGTGACCTGGCACAGAGCAGGATGAAAAGGCAAAGGAAGCCAGCTTTGTCCTGGGGATTCTCGAGGCACCAGGATATCCGGGTGCTTTGACTGAGACTCAGACGGCTGCCTGGTTATGAGGAAACAACATCCCTCAGTAGCAGCTACTGAAATCTGTATTCACTGGATGTATCTTCCCTTGAATGTGACATTTGCCACTGATTTTTATATCTTGTCCAAAGTGTCTCCAATAAACAGATGCATTTTCAAGAGCTCTTATCAATGAATCAGTTAAACAAATTAGCTTCCAAAATCCTGTTCCTTTTAACAGATGTCTGGAAAGTTCTCAGGACTTCCAGAAGAGTCTCCGGGAGAGACTTTTCACTCTATGCAGTGATTAGGAACTGATTCCATTGCTAAGAGCTTTTTATTTGGTGGGTGGTGGGGGGTGTTGGCAGGCACACAGCGGTAAGTCAAGCATGCAATTTCAATTTAGCAAATAGTGCAGGCTTGTGGATTGGTTAGGAGACCTACGCCATGCTCCCATCTGGGACGCCTGGCAGAACAGGAAAACACAGTGGTGGAGAGAGGGAGACCTTGGTCCTAGTTGGAGATGGGGCACAGGGGCAAATTCCGGTTTTATGGACAATAAAGTTTATGCAATTTGGGGAGCCCTCTTTAATAAGGTAATCCAAAATTATGAAAACAAAACTAAGCACAGAAGTAAATATTTGGGATAAGAAAATAACAGCAAATTATCAATAATAAAGAGGATTTAATTTTTTTAACTGTCAAACAAGATAGAAATACCATAGACATCACAAGGAGACAGGCTTGAGTGGAGCCAGGGCACAGTGATCCTTGAATGCTTGGCTGGAAGGACTGGACTCTGGACGATGGGGAGCTGTAGTGAGTCGATTGTATTAGTCAGGGTTCTCTTAGAGGGACAGCACTAACAGGATATACATGTACGTACTTATAAGGGGAGCTTATTAAGTATTGACTAACACAGTCACAGGGTCCCACAATAGGCTGTCTGCAAGCTGAGGAGCAAGGAGACCCCGTCCGAGTCCCAAAACGGAAGAATCTGGAGTCAGATGTTCAGGATCAGGAAGCATCCCGCACAGGAGAAAGATGCAGGCTGGGAGACTAGGTCCATCTCGCCTTTTCACGTTTTTCTGTCTGCTTATTATTTGCTGGCAGCTGATTAGATTTCACCCACCAGGTTAAGGGTGGGTCTGCCTTCCCCAGCCCACTGACTCAAATGTTAATCTCTTTTGGCAACACTCTCACAGACACACCCAGGATCAATACTTTGTATCCTTCCATCCAATCAAGGTGACACTGAGTACTAACCATCACAGTGATTCATGCAGCCATTTAGGGTAGGTGGTCGCCAGAGGGCACTGGATGGAGAGGTGGAGAGCGAGAGACCCCACAAGGGCTCCGGGCCCAGAGGACTGTGGGGCTCAGGGAGGGCCTGGAAAGCAGAGCTGGTGGGAGGGGCTTCAGATGGCAGAAACTCTAGGCCTGGTGTGGGCGTGGGTGTGGGCGAAATGGGGAAGTCAAGGAGGGCTCTGACACAGCACTGCTCTGGCGCTGACTGCTCAGATGCCAGCAGGTCTGACTTGAAAGAAAACAGAAGATGCAGTTCAGTTCTGTCACGCGGGGCTTAACAGTGGGATCCACCCCGAGAAATGTGTCCTCAGGGGATGTCATTGCCATGTGAACATCACAGCGTGTGCTTACACAGCCCTAGACGCCAGAGCCCACCACACACCCAGGCTGCACGGGGTAGCCAATGGCTCCTAGGCTGCAGACCCATGCAGTACGTGACTGTACTGAAGACTGTGGGCAGTTGTCAAACCTGTTCAGTGTTTAACATGGTTGGGCAAAGTCGGCGCTGAAAGAAGAATGGTTTCTATGTTTATCAATGGTTGCAAAAAATAAAAGACTGAAATCATGACATGTAAAAATCATATGACACAACTGTAGCACAATGTTAAGTAGTTCTATGCCTGAACATATCTAAACACAGAAAAGGTATAGCCGGGTGTGGCGGCTCACGCCTGTAATCCCAGCACTTTGGGAGGCCGAGGTGGGCGGATCACGAGGTCAAGAGATCAAGACCATCCTGGCCAACATGGTGAAACCCCATCTCAAAAAGAAAAGAAAAGAAAAGGTATAGTAAAAATATGGTATAAAAGATCAAAAGTGGTGCACCTGTACGGGCCACTTTCCATGAGTGGAAATGGCAGGACTGGAAGTTGCTCTGGGTGAGTCATTGAATGAGTGGGCTGTGAATTTAGCCTAGGGCATTATTGTGCTACTATAGGCTTTATAAATACTGTACACTTAGGCTACATGAATTTATTTTAAAATATTTATTTCTTTCATAATAAATTAACAGCTTACTATCATGTTTTGCTTTATAAACTTACATTGTTTTAGCTTTTCTTTTTTTTTTTTTTTTGAGCTGGAGTCTCACTCTGTCACCCAGGTTGGAGCGCAGTGATACAATCTCAGCTCACTGCAACCTCCGCCTCCCAGGTTCAAGCTACCTTAGCCTCCTACGTAGCTGGGATGACAGGCACACGCCCTAACACCCGGCCGATTTTTGTATGTTTAATAAAAACAGGGTTTTGCCATGTTAGCCAGGCTGGTCTGTATCTTCTGCCCGCCTCAGCCTCCCAAAGTGCTGGGATTACAGCTATGAGCCACTGTGCCCAGCCTATTTTAACTTCTTGACTGTTTTGTAATCATATTAGCTTGAAACCCAAACATAGTATACATAATATTGTACAAAAATATTTTCTTTCCTATAGTCTTATTCTCTAAGCCTTTTTCTACTTAAAATGTTTTTTTTTAAATAATCTTTAAATTTTTTTTTGTTAAAAAACTAAGACACACACACACATGAGCCTGAGCCTACAGGGTCAGGAGTGTCAGTATCTCTGTCTTTCACCTGCCCTGTCCCACTGGAAGGTGTTCAGGGGCAGTCACACAGATGGAACAGTCATCTCCTAAGATAACAATGCCTGCTTCTGGAACACTTCCTGAAGGACCTGCCTGAGGCTGTTGTATAATTAACTGTTTTTTTAATAAGCAGGAGTATCCTCTTAAATGAGAATAAATAGTATAGCAAATACATAAACCAGTAACATTTTTGCATATGTACTAGACATAATTGTAAGTGTGATGCTTTTATATGACTGACAGTGGTGTGGGTTTGTTTACACCAGCATTGCCACAAACACGTGAGTAATGCATTGCACTATGATGTTAAGAGGACTACCTTGCCACTAAGTGATAGGAATTTTTCACCTCCATTATCATCTTTTTCTTTCTTTCGAGACGGAGTCCCCCTGTGTCACCCAGGCTGGAGTGCGGTGGCGTGATATCAGCTCACTGCATCCTCCGCCTCCCAGGTTCAAGCAATTCTCCGCCTCAGCCTCCCAAGTAGCTGACACTACAGGTGCACATCACCATGCCAGGCCAATTTGCATATTTAGTAGAGATGGGATTTCAGTTTCACCACGTTGCCCGGGCTGGTCTCAAACTCCTGACCTCAGGTGATTCACCGGCCTCAGCTTCCCAAAGCGCTGGGATTACAGGTGTGAGCCACCACACCCAGCTCAGCTCCATTATAATCTTACGGGACCACCATGGTTGATGCAAACATCACTGTGCATTACCATGATTGCAAATCTAGGAAATACTGGTTGTAAAATAGCTAACCTGGATGTCTCAGAACATTTCACCCATAAATTAACACGCTTTTTCTGTGAAGTCCCAGGGAGAAAATATTTCGGGCTTTGAGGGCTGTGTAGTATCTCTCCCAAGTACTCAGTTCTGCCTGTCAGGTGCACATGCAGCCATAGACAACGTGTCAATGAACAGGCACTGCTGTGTTCCCATGAACCTGTACATTCACTGAAGTCCGAATGTCACATGATTTTCACGTGTCATGATTTTAATCTGTTTCCTACCATTGAAAAAAATAGAAACCATTCTTGTTTATGGTCTGTACAAAAACAAGAAGCGGGCCGACCTTTAAAGGAAGAAAAATGAAGATGCTCCTTTTTCAAACGCAGTGAGAATATCCCAGAGGGGACCATGATGTAGATTGTTTCCCACCAGGCTGAGCGTCCCTGGGGTGTCCCCGACCCTGTTCCGTCAAGCTCATTCTGGGAAGTGTTGTGCTAAGAGTTGGAACTTTCAGGATCTAGTATGGTTCCCAAGATAAGTCCGGATGGAAAGCTGGTTGAGGGATATTTACGCAGTGCTTTCTAGAAACCGGACACTCTTCTAAGTGCTTTATGTATATTAATTCCTCTAAGTTCTCACCATCATCCCATGAGGTAGTTACTTAGTATCCCCATTTTGCAAATGAGCAAGCTGAGGTTTGAAGGGATGAATGATTTGTGTGAGGCTACCCAATCCGTGAGGGTCGGAGCCACACTGATGCCTGTTGAGGAGAAGGATTGGCAGGGCGACAGACGCAGGTGGGTGGAGGGAGGTGGTAACTGCAGAACTACATGATAACGAGTCTATAGAGCCGAAAGGAAAAGCCCAGGCCATCCTGGTGAAGATGTCCTACTGGCAAGATTGGCCCTCAGGAGAGCATTAAGGCTGAAAACAGTAACTGGGACTCAATTTCCCCTGCAGCCTTCCACAGTCAGGTTACACCACTCCCTGCATGCTGGCTGTCCCTGTCAACCAAGCCCACAGCTAGGTCATGCAAATGAGCACAATTTAGGGTGCGCTCTTTCAGAGATGCTAAGCGAAGGATGCCAGCTGGCCTCCTCAGCACTCCGCCAGGGGCACACGTGCACTTCGGCCCTTGGATTGGGAGGGCGCCTGCCCTATATCCCTTCCATAGCTGGCCTTACGATGTACTTCGGGTGTCTGGAGAGAGAAACTTGCTCCCTAGGCTTCTGGGGCTCAGGCTATTAGGTCCTGCCAGCCCCTGATGGTTGACTCCATAGGATTCCCCAAACAGAGGAACACAGGAGGCCAGTTCTCCATCTGCTCTGCCAGGCTGGGAGAGCTGCCTTGTGCTCAGTGGCTGAACTAGTGCAAGGACCCCTTTCCTTGCCTGCCCCACAACCCTCCAGGGAAGAGCCGCTGAGAGGTGGAGAAGAGTCCTGGTTGCTAGACACGGAGACGCCATGCAGCCTGCTCAATGTCACACAGCCACCAGGGAGCAGAGTCACAACTCAGACCCGGGACTGAACCTCAGCCTGCTGCCCTCAGCATCGTGCTGTCCCTGCTTCATTGAAGAAGGCCGTGCCCCAAACGCAGGGAACAAAAGACAGCAGGTTTCTGCCCACAGCTGGCCTGAGTGATTGTGCAGCTGTTTAGACAAAGGGGACGTTGCGACACAGGCGATGGAACACAGCCCCATCAAAAGAGCATGTTCAGGCCAGGAGCAATGGCTCACGCTTGTAATCCCAGCACTTCGAGACGCCACGGCTGGCAGATCACCTGAGGAGTTCGAGACCAGCCTGGTCAACGTGGTGAAACCCCATCTCTGCCAAAAATACAAAAATTTGCCAGGCACGGTGGCACACAACTGTATTCCCAGCTACTTGGGAGGCTGAGGCAGGAGAATCACTTGAACCCGGGAGGCAGAGGTTGCAGCGAGCTGAGATCGCACCACTGCACTCCAGCCTGGGCAACAGAGCAAGACTCCATCTCCAAAAAAAAAAAAAGGAAAAAAAAGAGCAAGTTCAAATTGTGGAATCATATATATTATTTCTGGATGTTGTGTGTAATACACAGCTGTGTCTCACCCTATCCCTGATTCAACCTCTGCCCTGATTCCCACCCATCCCTGACTGTAATCACCCTACTGATTTAGCCCATCACTTGGATAAAAATGAAACCTATTTAATAATTTGTTTTCTAAATTTCATCTAAATGTCCCCTGGTCTCAGACAAACAGCCTCTAAAATGTCAAGTTTCCATAATCAATCTCTATTCCCAAAGCCTTCTCCCAAGAAGCCTGTAGATGCGTTGAAGGAAGATGGCTGGGTTTTCTTTGTTCTCTTATTTCCACATGCTGCTCTGTGCACAAAGGACCTAATCCTCCAAAGCAATGTGCTGGTTTTGCTGGAGAGGACCCAGGCTTACTCCCTTGCTCAAGGTCACCTAGCTTCTCTGCAGGCTTGCTTCTCTTCTGAGGGACAGTTTTTTTTACCTCTGTAACGGGGGTGGAGGAGGTAGGCAGGGGGCACCATGGTGAGTGCTTATGGAACCCGTGGGCAAGTGGTATGGGTTCCTGAGGGCCATGGGCACCCACAGGGTGTCATTGTCCTGATAGATGTCTTCACGGATGCAGATGAATCCTGCGATTCAGATGTGCACAGCCACTGCAGCTGCCTGCCTTTGAGGGGCCATTAATTTCAGGGAGATTAATTACTCCTCGAGACAGCCAAGTCAGTCGCTTGCAGGTTGCCTTTGTCTGAGTCGCTGTGGGTGAAGTGGGTTTGTCTAGCTCCCCCAGTCTCTTTGTAGGGCAGAATCACCCTGGCATGGCGCAGCCCCCAGCCCTCTGAGCTCACTTTGGGCAGGAAGGAAGAATCCTTGGGAGACTTGGTCATTGTGCGATGTCTCGTTGCTAGAGGAAACCAGGGGCTGCGTTCTGTGGAAGCCACCCAGAGCCAGGCAGTTTGCAGCCTGAAGGACAGGAACATCTTGTACTCCTGCAACCAGATTGGAGCCTTGGGCACCTAGAGAGAGGGAACTGTGAGAACAAAAATAGGAACAACAGCTAATACTTTAATTGAGTGAATGTGTTACTATGCTAAGTAACTATGCTAAGCACTCTAGAAATATATTCTCATTTATTCTTTCCAAAGATGCAATGAAATTCACTGGGATGTTTTTTTCTCCATTTTAAAAATAAGGAAACAGAGACAGAAAGAAGTTACATTGTTCATCTAAGATCACACTGCTGGTAGTTAGGGAGCCAGAACCTGACCCTGGACATTATGCCCAGGGCCTGAATTTCCAACCACTGCATCTCCTGCTGGCAAGGGAACATTCTGCAAGTGTCTGGCTTCTGATTTTCACTTGGAAAGGGCTTTGGGATTTTAACTATGGTGATGGGAAATCACTGCAAAGGCATACACACCTGAGGCTACCTGACTGTCTTGCGAAAGAGAAACTACCTGCTGATGCTTTGGAGAGAAGGAGAGTTTTACTGGGGGGCTGCAGGGGACAGCCGGAGCAGCACAGGTTCGGGGAGGCCTGCGCCTGAGGCTGCTGTTGGGGGTTTAAAGGGCTTGAATGAAAGGGCACTTTGAGCAAGAGCGGTAGTGTCAGGACAACTCTCCTGCTCAGGCATGGTGTTCCACTCAACTTTATTATTTGAAGAAGAAAGGTTGAGTCTTTCCATTAAAAACTAACAAAAAAAATTCATTAAAGGCTCTTTGTTAGTGTTAAGTAAAGCAAAAGGGAAATAATTACATAGGGGCCACTGATGAAATTACAATCAGATTAGAAACATAAGCTAGATTTCTTGAACATTCCTTTGGCCATTGGTCTGATCTAAGATAGTTGGATATCTCTCAATACAGGCGGCTCTGTAAGCGATTCCTCCGTGATTGAAAAGGATCGGAGGCAAGGAGGTGCGCAGAAGCCAGGGGTTATCTCTTTCGGTCCAGGATTATTTCCCCCGTGACGTGTCCTCACTGCCTGGTCCACAGCTCTCCTCGTCTCTCTGTTGATCAACTGCATGTTGTCAGCATTCCGGGCTTGTCACAGTCCGATACCCCGCCACACACTCCTCTAGCCTCCCTCCCCTTACGCCCATCCCCAGTCTGTCTCTCCAGCCACAACCAGAACTATTACTGATCCCCATGGCCAGGTCCCACTGTGGCTCCAGAAGCTCCATGCCATCCAAGTGCCTGAGACTGGGACCACTGTGAACCTGCTTAGCCGGATAACTGTAACAGCCCAATTGTTAACACTTAACACCGTGAATAGAAACACCTCTTCCAAATATAAATTATGCACAGACAGCAGCTGCTATTCTCAGTGTGGACAGACCTTTCTCTTGTTGTGAGATGGAAACTTTTTTACTAAAAGTGAATAGGCTTTTCTCTTTCTCATTCCTGGGTATGTGACTTCCAGACTAGTTCGTCCTGGGCAATACTCTGCCTGGAAGGAGATTAGACTGTTACAGGAGGCATGCAGAAAAAAAGGCCACAGGAATAGTCAGTTCCTGACAATCAAAAATACGATTATGCAGCAGAATAATAGCCTTGCAAGCCAGCTATGTTCTCGAGAAGAAATTTTCCAAACTCCCTTATTTCCTTCTTTATTTAGCATATCACGGACCAATTTAGAGGAGTTGGCTCATAAATTTCTCCCGTGGTTTAGAGCCGTGTTTGTGGTGTTAATGAGCTATTAGCTGAGTTTAGGAAGAAGAAGTTGACACGAGAGGTTTTTTTTTTTTTAATGAAGGATACAAATGGCAGAGATGATGGTAAAAGAGAGGGAGAGAAAAGGTAGCAAGGCACTGTCGTTCAATTTCTCTTCTCCTAGCTTAGATTTGGATGGAGCAATGTGCATGGGATAAGTTGAGGGAGTATTGAGGGCTTGACCATGTGGGACTCAGCCATCTTAAAGACTGCGCATGTGAACCTGGAGAGAGGTAGGCACAGAGAAGTAGTGATCAGACTCCAGAGCAGAATTAAACTAGACAGCAATAACAAGAAGACACACACACACACACAAATCTCTAAATGTTTGGAAATTAGGCAACACACATTCTTTTTTCTTTTTTGAGACGGAGTCTTGCTCTGTCATCAGGCTGGAGTGCAGTGGCATGATCCCGGCTGACACCTCCGCCTCCAGAGTTCAAGCTTCTCCTGCCTCAGCCTCCCGAATACCTGGGACTACAGGTGTGTGCCACCACGGCCGGCAGCTAAGTTTTGTATGTTTAGTAGAGACGCAGTTTCACCATGTTGGCCAAGCTGGTCTCAAACTCCCGACTTCAGGTGATCCACCCACCTCAGCCTCCCAGAGTGCTGAGATTACAGGCATGAACCACAGCACCCAGCCGAATTAAACAACACACTTGTAAATACCCATGAGTCAAAGAATAAATCACAGCATAAATTAGAGAATACTTTGAGCTTGTGGGTTACAGCCAAACCACTACTTGGGGGAACATTTACAGCTCCAAATGTATATGTTGGAAAAGAAGAAAGTTCTAAAATTAGTGATGTAAGCTTCCAGCTTAATGAGGTTAAAAAAAATAGATTAAAAACAATGGCAAACAAAACCTCAAGAAAATCAAAGGAAGGAAATAATAAAGATAAGGGTAGAAATCCATGAAAAAGAAAGCATACGACATTAACTTAATGACTGATTCTTTTAAAAGATTAATAAGATTGATAAACTGGTAAAGCAAATGAGAAAGAATATTTCCAATACCCGGAATCAAACAGGGTATCACGGTAGGGTGTTGGGCTCACGTTTATAATCCCAGCTCAGAAGTGTGTGAGCGTGTGCTTATGTTTGTGGGAGGTTGTGAATACTTAAGTAATACGAACTAAAAGTACTCCTTCTTATCAATGGACACACCACCCCACCTTCCAAGAGGCATTTAGACACACGTCATCACACTTGCCAGCACAGTAAGGTGCAATGGATGATTACACTGCTGTGGATCTGGAAACAGAACTGATTTTCTACCTTACACAATCCTACCAACTTAAGAATTATAGAAAGTCATCCTAGCAATTAATTAATTAATTTGGGGAATGTCTATAAAAGTATCTAGAAAGTAACTCACCCATCTTTCTTTCTTTATATTTAACTTTTTTTTAATTGCACTTTAAGTTCTGGGGTATTTGTGCAGAACATGTAGGTTTGTTACATAGGTATACACGTGGGATTACAGGTGTGAGCCGCCTCACCCAGCCAGTATTTTAAAATTAAGGTATGTACATTTTTCAGATGTAATGCTATTATGTGCTTAATATATTACAATCTAGTGTACACATAACTTTTACATGCACTATGAAACCAAAAAATTCCTGTGACTCGCTTTATTGCAATAGTCACTTAATTGTGGTGGTCTAGAATGGAACCCACAATATCTCCAATGTCTGACCCTGTAATAAGCCCATTTATAATCAGATGTCTACTTGAGGAGGAGAAAGAAGAATAGGCAGAGTTCTGAAAGCCTGCATGTTCACCTAAATAATTCATGTTTATCATTGAAGTCACCCTTGGTGAGAAAACTGGATGACTGTTTAAACTGAAAAGAGACTTTTAAGTGTGCAAGACTGTGATATTAGTAAGTTACCTTCACTACTCAATGAGGCAGATGTCTATAAAGGATATTCAATTTGTTACAGGAAACAGAGGTGCAATTTTCCTTCATGTCAAAGGTACTGTGAACACACTACTTGCGTACCAGTTGTTTGCTTGATTTGCTTTCCTTTGTAGCATTTTTAAAAATGCTGGAATTCAAGAGCCAGAGGAAACTTGTAGAGAATGATGTATTTCACAAAACAGAAGTAAATGTTAAACAGCATCTGCTCTGTGCACTCAGTAAAACTCAATAAACCACGATCCCTATGAATAAGATATGAAGAGAAGACTAGTTGATAGGCAAAGAGCAAAGAGATGGGGAAAGAATCCTGCTCATGTGGCAGGATTCCAGAATGGTGAATTAATTACTCGTTTCCTTCTCTTCTCTCTTTACATCCCACTGAAGTTACCCAAGAAATAAAAAATAGATGAAAAGTCTGTAGCAGTCATGGAAAACAAAGTCAGGGTGTTCTCAATGCAGCAGACAGGTATAGGAATTTCGGAAAGATAGAAAGCAGAGGGTGTCAGATTGACGATCAATGGTTGAAGGCTTGGCTCTCAGGTCAAAGGTTGATCCTTGTCAGGAGAGGAGTGGATGGTTGTCCCTAGTAGACCAGCAGAAGACCCCCAGGGTCAGAGTGTCAGGCCAAAGGGACCCCGGATCACTCAGCTCTGGGGGAGTTGGAGAAACGGGAGAATTCAATTTGAGAGTGTTCTTTTCGTATGAAAGGCTTTCTCCTTGCCGCAGGGCCTCATGAGTGGACTGTCTCCTAAATGCAGCAGAGCATTTATTCTGGGAAAGACAGATTAGTCAGTAAATGAGGTGAGACAATTGTTTATCCATGGGGAAGACATAAATATAAACCCCACACATGAAAATCTATCTCAGATGGATTATAAACCTAAATGTGAAAAACAAAGTTGTAGAATTCTAAAATAGATAGATAGATAGATAGACAGATAGATGAGAGTAAATTTGACATCAGGACAGGAAAGGATTTAAGAAGTCACAAAAAGCATAAATTATAAAAGAAAAGATTAATGTGGCTTACAACATTAAAATTTGAAACACTGGTGGCTCACTCCTGTAATCCCAGCACTCTGGGAGGGCCAGGCGAGTGGATCACCTGAGGTCAGGAATTCAAGACCAACCTGACAAACATGGCCAAACACCCTCTCTACTAAAAATACAAAATTAGCCAGGTGTGGTGGCTCGCACCTATAATCCCCGGCAACTCGGGAGGCTGAGGCAAGAGAATCATGTGAACCTGGGAGGCGGAGGTTGCAGTGAGCCGAGAGCAAGCCATTGCACTCCAGCCTGAGCAACAAGAGTGAAACTCTGTCTTAAAAAAAAAAAAAAATTGAAACATCTGAACAAGAACAAATAGGATTCTAAGAACGAATTTGAAAAACAAGCCACAGATTGTCGGGGGTTAGGTGTGGAATAGCAAAGCGCAAAACCAATGAAGAAATGATATTTAGAATAAAGATAAATCCCAAAAGACAAACAAGAAAAAGAAAATTAACATAGTAATTTATAAAGGGAAAACTAAATGCCCATTGAAATTATACAAAGATGCACCACATCATTAGAAAGCAGAGACATGCAAATTAAATCCATACTGACACACCATTCACACGCACCATGATGGGAGAAATTCACATCTGATAATACCAGCTTATGCCAAGGGTGTGAATTGGCAGGAGCTTCCAAGGACTGCTGGTGACTGTGAGATCAGGAATAACCACTTGGGGGGGAAATTGGCAATGTCTACTAAAGTTAGAGATATGCCTATTCTACAACTCAGAAATTTCATGCCAATTAACATAACCTAGAAGAATCCTCACCCAAGTGTACCTGTATAGGAATGTTCACTGAAGCATTGTTTTATAACTTAAAAGAGCTGAAGAAGATCAGGAAGCCCCCTTCCCACACCTTGAAGGACCACCCATGCAGAGCCACCGTGGGGGGGACTGGAATAGACTTCCTGATCACCTTCTCTTGGTGATGTGACATCCTTTGTCCTCAAAGAGAAGAGACACTCCATCTGGAAGGCATGAATAAACTGGCTCTTTGCTCATTAATAAGCACAGTTAGGGACTTCTTTCATCATAAATGTAATCAAAATAGTCAATATTGGAGCTTGAGCTGTTCGATGGAAGTACTAACAGGAAATGTGTTTGCACCCCAAAGGGGCAAGGAGGAACTCTAATGGTGGCCACCAGGATTCCCCCAGCTCTCAGAACAAGAAATGGTACCCTCAGTCTGCAGGAGTTTCATGTGTAGGTGATGTACTGGAGAACACTGGGTGACTTCATGGTCTGGCTGCTGGACTGGAGCCCAGCTTGGGCTAAGTAAACACTCTTGACAAACACCCCATCGAGATTGTTTAATTTGGGTTGCCCATTTCATTTTGAGCCAATTTTGACTATTTAAATTTTTCTGGAAAACATCCATATCGTTAAAGTCTTCCAATGTAATGGCAGAGTTTTCATAGTACCGCCTCATTACATTTTTTATTTCCTTTGTATAATATCTGTGCTGTTATCCTGTTTCTCATTCCTAATGGTGTGTATTTGTTCTCTTTTTAACCAGATTAAACTTGCCAGAAGTTTGTCCAGGTTCAAATATTTTAAAGAACTTGCCTAGGATTTATTTTTAACTCTGTCGGCTTTGTGTTTTGTGAATTATTAATTTCCGTGTTTACTATACTAATCTGATCTTCTGGATTTTCTTGATGCTGTTTATATAACTTCCTAAGTTGACTCCTTGTTTCACTACATTTCATTCCCTTTGTTCAGTGATGAGCGTTTATGATTTTGCCCCTGAGTGTAGTAAACAGCTGTCCCTCACTTCACCCCATAAGTTTTAATAGGGAGTATTCTCATTATAGTGATTTTCTAAATATTCTGTAATTGCAGCTTAATTTTCTCATCGACTCAATAATTGTTTTTTTTAATGTTACTTAAATCAAGATGTTTGTTGGTTTGTTGTTTTGTTTAATCCTTTATTGTCAGAAATGCAAAATTTATGGATGTTTCCTTTGGAAATCAATTTTTGTAAATGTTCCATGAACATTTGAAAACAATGTCTATTTTCTCCCAGTAATAAAAACATTTATTCAACTAAGTAATTATCTATTCAACTTTTTAATTAATATATTATTCTACTAGTGTTATCTTTAAATGTTCAAACACATATCTGAACTTACACTTTTCTATCAATATCAAAATAAAATAGTATTTATTGACATTACCCAATAATGTGAAAAAATGTATTGAACTTTCATTTCCTTCTACCTTTCCCCACTAATTTTTTTAAAAATAGTATGGACCCATAGGTACAAATTACTGTTACAAAGCTTTTATGACAGGGAACTTTCTTCAAAAATTGTTTTTAATGTTTACATTATTTTATGTCTATATAAACACAGTAGGTTATTTACTTATTGGCTTTATTATTCTCTATATGCCTTTTCCTCCCTTCAGGTATTCACTTTGATTCATCACTTGGTGGTAAAGTTACCTCTTCAAGAAATTTTTTCTTGCTAGAAAGGTTTTTGCATATATGAGACAGGTATATACAATTCTTTAATGTCTGAAAATGTCTTTCTGTTGCTGTCACAGCTGGATAGTACCACTTAACATAGAATACATTATTTATAATCTTCCCCTGCAAAATCCTAAAGATGTTGCTCCTCACCCTCAGGTGTTTAGTGTTGTAGAGAAGAATCCTATACTAGCCTGTTAACATCATTCTCTTCCTCTATGTGGATAACCTGTTTTTTCTTTCTCTTTATGTTTTTATGGGATTTTTCTTATCCTTGCTCCTTCTACTCCTAGAAGCTGCCAGCATTCTTTGGCCCCTGGCCGCATCATTTCAGTCTCTGCTTCTGTGGGTCACATTGCCTTCTCCTCTACTGTAGTCAAATCTCCCAGTGCCTCTCTCTTATAAGGACACTTGTGATTACATCTAGTGCCTACCCAGATAACACAGGACAATCCCCCCATTCCCAAGACCCTTCACTGAATCATATCTGCACAGTCCTTTTTGCCATATGAGGTAATATTCACAAGTTTCAACTTGTGAACTTCTTGGGAGGTCATTATTCAACCTACCATAGTCCACTGTTCAGCCCCAAAGACTCATGCCGATGCTACATATATTCACCTCATTCCCACATCCCCAAAGCCTCAACCCATTACAGCATTAAACTCCAAAATCTCATAATCTAGATCATCTAAATTAGATATGCATGAGACTCTCAGTATGATCCACCCTGGGACAACATTCCTCTCTATCTGTGGACCTGGAAAACAAGTTATCTGCTCTGAAGATAGAATCGTGGGACAAGCGTAGGATGACAGTTACATGCATTCTCATTTCAAAAGAGAAAAAAGAAGGAAGAAAGGAGTCATCGTCCCAAGAAATCGCAAAATTCAACCAGAAAAATTCCACTGGTTTACAAAGTCCATGAATAATCTCCTGTATTTCAAGGCTCTACCCTCCTTGCCCACAGCTCTGCCCTCAGAGTCATCCTCCCTTTTTTCATGAAAGGTAGCTCATATTTTTAGCTGATTAATTTTATCAGTATGTTTTCTGCCTGTAGAATTTTGGGAGTCCAACAGCTTCCTTTTATTTCATCTTGTCCCCCTCTCTTTTCATCCAAGCTGACAGTGTTTCTGCTGATAAAACATTTGAAAAATTTTTGTGGATCTCCCATGTATGTCATGGTGATTTACTCCTTTAGACCAGAGAGTCTTCCAGTATTTTTTCTGGATAATTTTATCTCTATTTCTAGCTTCTGCTGAGATGGTTGAGGGGATCTGCAAGTGACACGTCTACTCTCTACAGCATTAGCAAAAGATCGTCCCATCCCACCTTTGGCTTTCTCTCCAGAACATAATTTCCCAACAATGAATGTCCTAATTTTAGCATCTTTTGCAACCCAAATATGCAGAGAATCCTTGAGGGTAAGGACTAGGTCTGATTTAACATTGAATATCCAAAACATACTATGTTTCCTGTTCTGGCTTTCAGTCGAAATTTGATATCTTTAATTTAAAAGTATAGAATAAATATAGAAAATTAATATTCACCTACCTTGGATCACATTATCCCAAAGAAGACTTTGAGGCAGTGATTCATGTGCAACGACTTATTTGGGAAGAGCTCCTAGCAGAAACTGACACAGGACTGGAGGAAGAAGGGCCAGAAGGGAAAGGAAGCCCAGCCGGGGTGCAATTTCAGACGAAGGACAAGTCTCGGTCTGACCCCATGGTGCTCTGTAGTGTAACTTACACAACAGAGTTCTTCCTCCCTCAAGACCAGTGAGCTAGGCTTTCACTAGACCAGTGAGCTAACTCCCGCACGAGTTCACCATTAGCTACGGGCCACCCTAGGGTGACATAACTCCCAGGCACTTCCAGCTCTCTACCTGCATGGGTGAAGCAGCTCTAGTCGTCTAAGGATAGTCTTCTGTGGGGTTGTAAGTGTGACCTGCTATAAGAAAAAGAATAAAAAACATTCAGAGTCTGAGTACTGTTGCATACCAAATGGCAAAGGGAATCCAAGGGGATCTGAGTGAGACCCACGGCATCAGCATTATCATAAAATGACACAGTAGAATTGGCATGGTGGCTCATAGAATTACAATATAATCACAATGCATTCTCTTGGCAGAAATACCTTCTTTTCCTACTTTTATCTAAAATGGTGCTAGCTCAAACTGCCTCCTTTCTCTGGGAGGTTTCTTAGAGGATGGGGTATTTAAATATCAGAAGATAACAAGCCTTAAACACAGTATTCCATTAATCCCATCCTCTCCATGCGTCTTTTCTGCCCTGCTGATTGTCGTGGTTTTAATTATCTGCTAACATATACTCATCACCTCCCCCAACAGGTCTGTTAATTGTTCTGATAGAGGAGTGAGGCCACCAAGTGCAGTCCCACAGAACGATGTGGTTGGTTGGGGTTTATGACACCGAACATCTCCTCTGTCCTGAGCAAGTGCCATCCACTTAACCCATTTGTCAGTTTGGGGAAGTGATTCTGACAGGTCACCTTTCATAATGGCTGCACTTCTATTTATAGAAGCAGCTGATGATTGCACGTGGTCAGCTCGGATTCTTCTTACCCCGAGTGAATTCATAATGTCACTGCAGTGTGCTGTTTATCCCCACAGCGAGAAGTGGTGTGCTTTCTCAGTCCCTTCATCTTCCTACTGTCGGGGGCTGGTGGGCGCCAGCCAGCCTCTGGATTTCACCTTCTGACACTTACTGTGAGCCGGCCTAACAGGTGTGGGCCTGGCCCGGCTCCAGGGAAGCAGTGACCCTCAGCAGACTCAGACTCTGCCCTCAAGGATCTCATTGCTATGGACCGAATTTGGTTCCCTCCTCCAACTCATGATGCTCTAACCCCCAATGTGACTGTATTTGAAGATAAGGATGTTACGAGGTAATTAACGTTCCATGAATCATAGGGTGGGGTCCCAATCCAATCAAATTGGTGGCTTTGCAAGAAGCCACACACCTAGGAAAGGCCTTGTGGGCACACAATGAGAAGAAGACAGCCACCTGCAGGCCAGGAGAGCCCTCAGGAGCAGCCAGCCTCACTGGACCCTGACCTGGGAATTCCAGCCTCCAGATCTGTGAGGAAATAAATTTCTGCTCTTTAATCCACCCAGTCTATGGCATTTTGCTATGGTAGCCTGAGCAGACGAAGACACACATGTACAGAAATAAGGAAATACATCAGCATAGAAAGTGAGCTGCTGATTCCGAACTGTTCAGGCAAGGGATGGCCTTGAACTCATGCCTTCCACGGATCCTCCAAACAGATAACAAAGCCCCACACCACACAGCATCTACTCTCTCATCATTTCATTAAATACACGTCCAAGGGAGCAAGGTGACACAGCAGAAGCCGAGTCAAGACGTGAGACAGAACAGGCAAGTCCCTCTCTTCCTATCCATGCCAAGTTCTCCGGCTGCGACAGGGAGGAGAAAGCCACAAAAGCGAGGAACAGCTTCTGGCTCACTGTGGTTTGAATAAAGCACTAAAGGTGGAAAGAGTCTAACTCACATTTTGGGGAAAATACTTAATGAGTACTAATACTTACTAGTACTAATATTTAATTTAGTATCGATGTTTAATACTAAACTTCGGTGGACTGGTTAGAACAAGCCTGGTCCATCATGCCCCCAGAGGACAAAGAAAAAAACATTAAGAAGGACAGATGATTAAGGAGAACAGATGGATCTGGAGAGATCCAGAGGCTGGTGGAAGAAAAGGACTGCCTGGCCAGGCCTGTGTTTCTATTACCAGATGACTGGGGGCAAAATTCCTCAAACGTAGCCCAGATGCTGAGGACATCTTTTTCTTATCTGCATTGAGCACATTTCTAATCTTCTGTAACTTTTTAAAGTTGAGTTTAATTTGATTTAGATTAATAGTTACATGTATGCTTTAAAAGTACGAATAAGGTGTCATATTTTTCAAATGAAAAATTGCCCTGATTAGCATTTTAGTAAATCACCAAAGCTACATGTGAGTCTAAATTAGATTTACCCAAGGGATAGTTGTAAAAGATAGAGGATGGGGTGAGATTATTCAGATATATGCACCTTCCCTGAGCACCTGACTCCCAGCCCAGAGGCCACTTTCCTTGAGGGACACTCATTTGCCCAGGTCCGAGTCCCTGACTCTGAAGCAAATCCACCTCCCGCTGCCACAAGAACATGGCAGATGGAGCACTTGGCTCGTACTGGCTCAGTGTTGAAGGACGATGCAGTTATGCTGGGGCCCACTGAGCTGGCCACCGGCAAGGCCAGCAGCTCAGCTCCCAGGGAACTGCAGCTGAGTTCAGTATTGTCTTCTTTCCTGGATGTCGCGTCCTTGCTTCGAAGCAGAGCTGGATGGGACTTACACCCGCTTGGTAATTAAGGTTAATGAGCACATTCCATCTGCAAGGCAGAAAAGCAAACCTGGTTTTTGAGCCCACATTCTTGGCATTCACCCCAACCAGAAGGATCTGAGAGACAGTGAGAATCCTCCCCTGGACCCAATCCCGGTTCCAGACAAGATAGGGGAGGGTCACACGGTGATCCCTGTGAAATCTGACCCCTGCAATCTGTATGAAGTTATCTGATATTAACATAAGGTGAGGGCGGAGACTCTTAATCACCCTTAAGCATCTAAGACCATCACCCTCTTGACTTCCACACTGCATTTCAATAGGAGAAGTAAAGGCTGGCAGACCAGGCGCCACCTTAATCCCTCTCCTATAGATCGCAGGCGTAGTGTGGAGGAATCTTTCCAGAAGGCATTGTTTCTACTTAGGATCAAACCCATGATACTCCATGCCTACTCCTAAACCCAAGACCCTTTCACATGTAAATTCTAGAGATGTAAGACCAAGACCCTTTCACATGTAATTTCTTAAACTGTAAACCCAAGACCTTTTCACGTGTAATATCTAGAGTTGTAAGCCTATATAAAGGCAGAGGTTTCTTTCATTAGACGAGCTTGGCTGTTAGGCAACTATGCCACCTTGCTCCCGGCCAAATAAATCACCCCTTCCTTCCTTCCTTCCCAGTTCCATGTTTGAGAGGTCTATTTCTCAAGGCTGCTCCTGCTGAGAAATCTCAGAGCCTGAGATTTCAGAATCAGGGTTTGAGAGGCTAGGCTGAGTCCTACTATGAAACATGGGAGCAGGACTCCCTCGCACATTCATCTTCCCCTAGCAGCCACTAAATGACTATGTGGAACCCATGCTGCAAGGCCCAGGGCACAGGCATGGGTCGGAAACATGGGCTTCTCCAAATTCTGCTGTGCTATTGCTCTGAGACTCTGAGCAAAACCCTTCCTCTCCCTACACTCCAGTCTCTTCGTCTGTGAAGTAGAGGAGGTGGGTTAGATCCATGTTTTCAAAGTATGGTCCAAGGAACCCTGGAGGTTCTGTGGATGCCCAAAGTAGAAAGTGCACGCCACACTCATGAAGGTGATACTGCTGGAGAGGGTGTGAGGAATGCTTCTATAGGTTAGGAGTTACAATGCCAGGATTTATTTTTTAAAAAAGAAAAGACAATGCAAAAACAATAACGTAATTATTGCAAATTCTGCATCATGGAAATGTTAAGTACTGATTGTATTGTTTGTACTTTTCTAGGTCTTAAATTTCTCAAACAAAAAAGCAATTAAAGCAGGAGCAGGTCTTGACCTAGCAGTGAGTAGAGAACACTGACCTCCCACCCCCAGCACATGCATAGTGTACATATAAAATTAATAACTTCTTTATTTTACATAAGTGATATCATATTTGTGATACTGCTTGTCAACTTACTTTTTTACTTAACAGAAGTTCTAGCCCTCTATTGTGTGTATGTGCATACATGTATGTGCACACGTGTGTTTCCAATGAACTAAGAATATTTCAGCCAAGCGCTATGGCTCATCCCTATAATCTCAGCACTTTGGGAGGCCAAGGCAGGCGGATCAGGAGGTCAAGAGATCAAGACCATCCTGGACAATACAGTGAAACCCTGTCTCTACTAAAAATACAAAAATTAGCTGGGCATGGTGGCGCACTCCAGGAAGGAGAGGCTGGGAGACTGAGGCAGGAGAATCACTTGAACCCAGGAGGTGGAGGCTGCAGTGAGATGAGATTGTGCCACTGTACTCCAGCCTGGAGACAGAGTGAGACTTCATGTCAAAAAACAAAAACAAAAAAAGAGTATTTCATCATAGATATACTATCGCTGTTTTAACCATTCCATTATTGACAGAAGTTCATTTTGTTCCCAGTTTTTCACTGTTACAATACTCCAGTGAACATCTTTCAAAATCCCAGGGCAAAGGAACAGCAGAACTTTGACCAGACACCTATTTCCTCATCCCCAGGCCTGGCATCATAGTTATGAATGGTTATTAGCAAATGGCCAGTGTTCTTAAGTTTCACATACTTGCATTCCACAACACAGAATCAAAAACTGGTTGCTGGATAATCCTGAATAATTTCCCCCAGGTAATTATCAGCTGTCTCAAGGCACTTAAGGAGAAAAACTAGAATCTAAGACATGCCAAGAAAGGAACAGCCCAAGTAAAGATCCCAGGATCTCAACTTGGAACCCTGGAGTGCAGCACCCTAGGAGTATTGTCAAACCAAAGGTAGACACAGCCTTGTTTACAATGAGTGAACTCCACCTCAAGTGGGCTCAGCCCCTTATTGAATGGAGGTGATCTGCTTGCACAATAGTTGTTTACCAGAGAAAGTGGTGAATCCTCTCTGCAGAAAAATAACATCACCCTGTGCTGCTACAATGTTTTATATCAGTGCTCAGTAACTCACTGAAATGTTGCTCAGGTATTTCAAGAAACTGAACCAAAAGAAAAAATAAACAATAGAAACAGACCCACAGATGACCTAGATATTGGAGTTATCAAATACAGACTTAAAAAAATTACATCAGTGGCAAGGTAGAAAATAGCACTGGAGAGCTGAAAATTTTTTTAGAGTATCAAATGGAAATTCTAAAACTGAAAAGAATGGCTGAAGTGAAATGTGAATAGGTAGATTTAACAGCTGTTGGGACATAGTAAAAGGCAAGCTTAATGAACTTGAAGTTAGTTCCATAGAAAATATTCAGACTACAGCATAAAAAGAAAAAAAAAAGGAAGAAAGTATAACAAATAAAACTGTGATACAGTGAAAAGGCCTAAGTGTACCTGGAGCACCAGAAAGGGAAGAGAGAGAAAATGGTACAGATGAATATTTAAAGAGGAAGGAGCCTAGAATTTTCAGAAGCTGACATCAAGTAACATTCAAGAAGTAGTACAAACACTAAGTTAGAAAATACAGAGAAAACCACATTTGGCCCATTCACAGCAAAACTGCTGAAAACCAAAGGCAAAGAGAAAATATTTAAAGCAGGCAGAGAAAAATGTACATTCCCTTCAAAGAAGACGAGACCTTAGGGAATATTATTCACATGACCTCTTCCTGAAAGACATGCTAGACAACAGTCTACAGCTAAACAAAAGGTGATAGGAAAACTTCAGGCAGGCAAAGGACTGGTGGGGAGCCTTAAAGAGATGTCATCATAAAACTGAGAATGAAAACTAAGGTAGACATAAAAGCAAAAAACAACATATAAATGTTACATACCCTAACCATGTAGAAATAATGGAACTAACTGACAATGGGAAGAGAATGGGAAAAGGAGGTGGAAGTTAGAATAAGCTCCCTAACTTCCTAATGCCTTACAGCTGGGGATAAAAATGCATCTAAAGTTGACAATTCGAATTACAGAAACTAATGTACTTTTAAAAGAACAAAGGTAAATAACTAGAAAGCTAATACTAGTGACTAAAATTAATGGAAGAGAAAATAAGAAATAAGAGTAGGAATCGGGGATATAGGAAAAACAATAATAAAATGCCTGTAATCCCAGCACTTTGGGAGGCTGAGGCCAGCAAATCACAAGGTCAGGAGATCAAGACCATCCTGGCTAACAGGGTGAAACCCTTTCTTTACTAAAAATGCAAAAAAATAGCTGGGCGTGGTGGCACATGCCTGTGGTCCCAGCTACTCAGGAAGCCGAGGCAGAAGAATCGCTTGAACCCTGGAAGCGGAGGTTGCAGTGAGCTGAGATTGCACCACTACACTCCCGCCTGAGGGACAGAGCAAGACTATGTCTCAAAAAAAAAAAAAAAGAAAAAGAAAAAAAGAAAAAAAAAGAAAAGTAAATAAAATGAGTATATTAATCACAACACTCTGCTTCCAAGGCCAAAAAAGAGATACCAAAAACTCAATAGAAAAATAGATAAAAAATATTAACAGAGAGTTCACAAAAAAGGAAGGACAAATGAATCTTAAACACATGCAAAGATGCTTAACTTCCTCCATTAAGACAAGTGAAAATTACTCTGAGAGCTACAAGGGTGTATGCATTTGTAAAATCTCAAAAACGATGCATTTAATATTTGTACATTTCACTGCATGTAAATTTTGCCTTTTAAAAAATCTATAAACAAATATTGAATTCTAGTTCATGATACACATGCTGAAGTGCTTTGAAGTGAAGTGTACTGATGTTTGCATCTTACTTTGAAGTGAATTCAAAAAATAAAAAGGATGGATAGGTGCATAAATATGAAATTTTTTAAATGCAGCAAAACATGAACAATTACAGAATCTAGGTAGTGGGTATATATGTGTTTACTGTATAATTCTTTCAACCTCTCTGTGTTTGAAAATGTTTGTTATAAGACCTTAAGAAAAAAAATGCCTCTAGATAACATTTTCCTTCAAATTGTCAAAAATAAAGGACAGCTCTGTTTTCAAGATTGTGGGCCAGGCGCGGTGGCTCAGGCCTGTAATCCCAGCACTTTGGGAGGCCGAGGCGGGCGGATCACGAGGTCAGGAGATCGAGACCATCCTGGCAGGTGGATCACGAGGTCAGGAGATCGAGACCATCCTGGCAGGCGGATCACGAGGTCAGGAGATCGAGACCATCCTGGCTAACACAGTGAAACTCCTTCTCTACTAAAAATACAAAAAATTAGTCGGGGGTGGTGGCATGCGCCTGTAGTCCCAGCTACGCAGGAGGCTCGGGAGAATCTCTTGAACCTGGGAGGTGGAGGTTGAAGTGAGCTGAGATCACACCACTCCACTCCAGCCTCACAACAGAGAAATACTTCATCTCAAAAAAAAAAAAAAGGTCAAAATGGTAGATTTTATGTTATGTGTATGCGGCCACATTTTTTTAAAAGCTTGTATGTGTGGTATGTGCGTGTGTGTGTATTTTCTCTTTTTTTGGAGACAAAGTCTCACTGTCGCCCAGGCTGGAGAGCAGTGGCGCGATCTTGGCTCACGGCAACCTCCACCTCCCAGATTCAAGCGATTCTCCTGCCTGGGCCTCCTGAGCAGCTGAGATTACAGGCGTGCGCCACCAGGCCTGGCTAAAGTTTTTGTATTTTTTGTAGAGACGGGATTTCACCACGCTGGTGTCAAACTCCTGAGCTCAAACAATCCTCCCACCTCAGCCTCTCAGCGTGCTGGGATCACAGGCAGGAGAGTTGTTGGATTTTACAGAGAAGAAAGCAGCATCAAACGACCGAGTAAGGCCGCCCCCATCCCCATGCCCAGGAGGAGCGGCCTGGTCCAGTCCGGGTCCGGTCTGGAGCTGGGCGTCTCAGGAATAACTGGTCTTCTTTGTCCCTTTCTGCTCCAGGCACACGGCAGCGCCCCTGCCAGCCAGCACAGAGCCTGCGCTCAGCGAAACCCACTGCTGTCCTTGGCGACCCCCACGATGCCTGACCGCTCCCCGTGCCTCCTGGAACAGCCAGGGTCCTTATGAAGTGGTGACCACTCCAGTCAGCAGGTCAGTGCCCCCGAGAGTGATGAGGGCCGAGACAAGGGCGAAGAGAGCGGAAGTCGTGGTTGACTTTGGTTCCAGAAATTCCCCAGCCAGCGGGCTCTAAGCTTGCACAGACAGGTATCTTCCTGAAGCTCCAGAGTGGGCGAGGAAGATGGAGCTCCCCCAGAGGAGGTACAGACATCTAGAGACCTCGGGTGTGGGACATGGGACCTTGGGTACATCATTTCCCTGCTCCGTGCCTCAGTTTCCACATTTATAAAATGGGCTTATTGATGCCTGGGTAACTTGCTTCCAGGGCTCTCATGAGCTTTAAATAACAAACAGAACACGAAGCACAGTGTGGAGCTCCAGCACTCCCCAAGTTCAGGGATGAGGATGGGGGCGCATGCTGTGTGTGGGGACAGGGAGCAGCAGCCCGCCCTCCTCCTAAAGCTGTCCCTGGGAGCCCAGCCAGCTCCCCCCACTCCCAGTTCACTCAGAGTATGCACCGACCAGCCACTGGAGCCAAGGACTGTGCCTTGGGTCCTCACGTCCCTGTGAAGCAGCTATGGTCACCTGTCCTCAGCAGGGAGGAAATTAGCACCCAGAGAAGTTGGCAAATCGTCCAAGATGGATGAGCGATGTGTCAGTGTAGGCACTACCGCTGGCGTCCTATGATTGAGAGTCCTCCTTAGAGCTGGGACTCCTCCGTGTGACCTGTTCTTGCCGTCACATGCACAGTTTCCAGGCCCCGTGCTTGGCCTCAGCAGAAGTCTCCGGAGCGTCCCTGTGAGGCCCACAGCGGGGAAGGATATAGACGCTCCAGCCTGTCACCCTCTTCTGTGACAGCAGCCGCTCCTCAGTATGGTCCTCTGTGGTTTTCCACGATAGGCCCTATGTAAAATCTAGGTTCTTAAGCTTTAAAAAACGTAATAGACCAGGCACAGTCGTTCACGCCTGTAATCCAACGCTCTGGGAGGCCGAGGTTGGAGGATTGCTTGAGCCAGGAGTCTGAGGCCGCAGGGAGTTGTGACTGTACCACTCCACTCCAGCCTGAGCGACAGAGACCCCATGCACATCTGTAACACTTACCCAATTTCGGAAATGCTTTCCGATCACCCTCAGATAGTGGCCTGGCTAAATGGAAAGCCTTATCCTAACTGCCTTCCTGAAGGGCTTCCTGGAGTGGATGCACCTGCAGGGCCCCCATCCCCAGCCCGCCCTCCGCCCCACCCTAGTCCCACACCTGCTGGGACTCACCTGTCACCTCCCCCACCCCGGCCTGCGGAGGCACTGGCGGCTACCCACAAGGCTTCAGGCTGTGACTGTGTGAGCCCCTATGTGCCCATCTCCCTACCCTCCTGCAGGGTGGTCTGCGCGGGTGCACGGGTAGCAGATGACAGGGAGCAGACGCTGGCGCCCTGCAAGCACCCCAGGCAGGTGACCATGCCCTCCCCTCCCCACTGCAGGGGTGGAAGATGGTCCCGGTCAAGCCCGAGGCGGAGGAGGAGCAGCCCACAGTCGCTGCCTCGGGATGGAGGGGCCCACGCCCGCGCCCGTCTATGTCGACGTGGACAAAGGGCTGACCTTGGCCTGCTTTGTCGTCCTCTGCCTCTTCCTTGTGGTGATGATCATCCGCTGTGCCAAGGTCATCATGGACCCGTACAGTGCCATCCCCACATCCACCTGGGAGGAGCAGCACCTGGACGACTGAGGCTAGGCGGGGACTGGACCTGGCGCTCTCTGGGTGGCAATGCCCTAGGATGAACCTCTGTGTCCCCTGCCAGCCTGCCGTCCCACAGAGGAAGGAAGGAATCTGACCACCCAGGGCAGGAGACGCTGCAGCTTAGCCTTGCCAGCCCTCCCTGAAGCACCAGTGTGGAATGCCCGGGTACCATGGGTGTTGCAACCACGGAGCAGCCAGGGGATGAGAGCCCTGGACCAGGACCCAGGAGGCTGGGGTTCCAGTGGGGGGAGTCACTGTGAGATGACAGGGGAGTCACCGTCCCAGGCTCCTGGGCACCCTCGGGAACTGGATGGAGAACAGACGCCCCGACCCCCGACCCATCACACAACGGTGGTCTCATCTTGAGGAGACCCTCTGTCCTTAAAAGGCAAAGTAGTACGTGGAGGCTCCCAGCCAAGAGGTCCCACGTGAACCCCAGCCCCTCCCCATGGACTAGCAATGGAGTGGCAGTGAGGGGAAACGCAGGTTGAGGGAGTCTCACCTGAAAACTCACAAAAGCCACAGGATATGGGCTGCTTCCAAGCAGTATTTTTTTTAACTATAGAGGGATATATTTTTCCTGTTATAAATAAAATGTACATTTTAGAAACTTGGAAAATGCAGATAAATAGGAAGAAAGAAGGGAAATCACACTTATAATCCCACCTCCCAGAAACCATCATTTTGATATATTTTCTTCCAGCCTTTTGACTTGTATTTTTTAGTCAAATTCATACTCTATGCATGACGTTGTGTCGCCTCATATGATAGCATGAATACTTCCCCATGACATCAAACGCTCTTCTTAGCTGCCAGTTTTAGTGACTGAAGCGTAGCCCATCAGTTGGGTAAGTCATGGTTAAATCATCATCTCCTTTGGTTGGACATTGAATTTTTTTCACTAATTTTTCTTCACACAAAATTATCCCACCCAGTAACCTTTTTGAGGGTGCACAATCCATCAGATGGATATTGAATGGGGAGACCTGGGTTCTAGTCCTGCATTTACCAGTCAGGTTACTACGTGACCTTGAGCAAGTCACTTCACCTCTCAGTGCCTCCGTTTCCTCATTGTAAGATAGGAAAATGCCTTGTCATCTTTAAAGTTTTATTTTTGGCATATACCTCATGTGAACAAAAGGACAGAAATGAGTGAATGTGCTATAAATGTGCCACAGTGGGGGGTTGGGGGACAAGGAAGAAGTTGATGACGATGACTCTTTTCAGGCCGTCCCTCCTCCCACCTCTTTCTGCCCTCTCCCCCACTCCCAGTCCATCACCTACATCTATGACCTTGCAGCAAGATTATTGGAACGGAGCCTACAAAGCTGATCCCAAGTCCCAATTCCTCTACTTCCTTATTATAGGACCCCCAAATAACTCAGCCTCTCTGAGCCCCAATTTCCTCATTTGTAAAGTGAGGGAATAACATCTACCTCACAAGGTTGTTGTGAGGATGAAATGAGAGAACATGGGCAAACATGATTGTTCTTGAATTCACCACCCCAGGAGAAGCCAGGGTTCTGACCTGGGAGGAGCAGAGGTTCCGGGTGCCCCCTGCCCCTACAGAGCCTGGAACCCTGAGTTCCTCAGCTTCTGAGGGATGCTTCCTACAGGCCAAATCTTCCAGCCAGAATCACGTGGTCAGAGGAATACTCACAGCAGCCTTCCCCAGTACCTGACTTTAAGGGATATGGTGTCTACCAATTTACGTAATCGTCATTGTCATCAGTTTTCTCATGACACGGTATGAAGTTAAGCTGGAGCACCTGTGCTCGCATTCCTCTGGTGCATTTATTTTATCCCTGCAAGGTGTGGCCTTCCATCCCCATCCAAGAGCCCTGCAGCTGTGAAGAAGCCCAAGCCGTCTTTCTCATCGTCTACATCCCAGCCATGAGTCCCCAGCACGGTCCAGGCTACCTGGAAAACAGGTTTCCAAAGCACTGTCACTACTAGGTGACCCCTGAATGTGGACAAGGCCACAGCTGTTCAGGCCGCATTTCAGGGGATATCCAGTAGCCATCCCTCTCCCACCCCCCACCCCCCACTATTGTGAGGTGCACAAAAGGACTGGCAAAGGCAGTGAACTGAGATGCGGGCCCCGTAGAAGGGGGAGGATCTAAAGCAAAACTCTTGTGCATTGCCTGGGGTTCAGCAGTAGCAGCCCTCACTCTGAAGCCTACTTTTGAGGTGCCAGGCACTGCCGTGAAAAACTCATCAGCATGCATTTACAGCGTAAACCAGAACCAACTCCCAGTCAGCTAATAACAGACCTCAGGAACAAGAAAAGGTCTCGCAGACCTCCCTTGGGCACACTTTAGAACTCTCAGTGGTGAAAAAGAGGGTGTTCCAGGGCAGTTCTACTCAAACCGCGGTTGAAGGACAAACAGCCTCTGCAATACTCGAGGGGCTTGTTAGAAATCCAAACTCACGGCCCGCCCCCAGGCCTACGTACAGAATGTACATTAACAAGATTCCCTCGGTGGCTTATATGCACATTAAAGTTTAATAAGCACTGCCTGAGAATTCCTTGCTCCTAATTAATTCTTTTCCACACTCAGACTTGCTAATAGTTTTCACCTTATCTCTTGATTCATTTGATGGCAACAGAAATATAACATTTCAGGAAAGGTGGAAAATATAAAAAGCACTCCCAACCCAAGCCTCCAAAAAACAGCGATTTTCATTCTGTGTCCATATATTCCCTTCTAATCATTGTCCTCATGCAAGATCTTTTTTTTCATAAAGGCCATCTGTTATATAACTTTATATCATACTCTTTCTCCAAACATTACATCACAAGTATACTTTCATGTTGCTGCTACATTATTCACACTTGTCATCTTAATGGCCATAAAACATGACATCTAGGGCACACATACAATTATGTAGACTCCTATTATTAAATACTTGGATTTCTTTCATTTTCCTTGTTATACATGTTCCAACCAAAAAGGAAAGATCAAGATAGATATGATAACCCTGGGAGCTTGCTTAGGACAGGGGAGAATAAATATTAACAGTACTCTCCCTCTATCTAAGAGACACATGGAGCACATGAGGGAGGGAGACCGCCTAAGAACTGGACCATATTAAGGAGAAAAAAGCAGCTGGAATCTCATGCTTCAGTTGTTGGAGCGGGACGCCCATGAAGTTGGCCACAACCCAGGACTTAAAGAGAACACAGTCTGGAGAGGAACTCTCCAAAGCAGAGAATGGGTGGTGGGTTTTGCAGGCAATGGTGCCTAGTGACCAGTTTTAAGTTGTTGCTTGTACTGTGCTCAGCTACACTCCCTTCATGTCACCCCAAGCCCTCTCTAAAGTCTGATATATGATCCACTCTGCAGCAGTGGTATTTGGGACAATGAAGGCACCTCGGTGGCAGGTCATGTGAGAAAATACAATCTGGGAGGGGCCCGGAGTCCCAGAGACGAGCGGGGTAGCAGAAATATGCAGAAGCAGGAGTTCGGAATGATGGTCCTTAGAAGAAATATGGCCCCTAAGTATGCTCAGAGGGGTGGAGATGTATAGTGGGACCCTTGCTTTACCATCCTGATGTATCATTCCCATCATAGCTATTTCATTTTTTCCAATTGGTTGCTTGAATGTCTACATGTACTTATTGAGTTGAAAGACCAGTGTCTCCCTGTCTCACTAGATTTTCAGAACTTCAGAGGCTAAATCAATCCAAAAGGGGCTGGTCTGGCTTTCAAACGTCAAGTGAAGAGAATTGCAAAGCTTAGTGTGTCCACTAGTGTGGTTTCCCAGCCCAAGGTCTTGCTGTTAAGGACTGGTTCTGCCTATGATCAATGCCCACCTGCAATGCCCGGTTGCCCAGCCTGTGGCGAGGTGCCCACACGGAGTTACCTGGGTCCACATCCATGTACCCAGCTATTCTATTCAATCATAGCACAAAGACAGGTTGCCTGTGTCCAGAGGCACACACAGCCTCAGCTACACCAGCCCCAACTTACGTGCTTGAAAGTCATCGGCAAAGACTCTCTCCCTTTAGGAGGGTTTTCCTTGGAACCGTTCAGCGTGTTGGCAGGAAAGAGATGGCACACACAAAGCACTGCTTGAAGATAGTTTAATGGAAGAGTATGTACAGAGGTTAGGCAAGGGCATGGAAAACAACAGGGAACAGTAAAACACCCAGGGATGGCCAGGCCAGGTAGCTCATGTCTGTAATCCTAGCACTTGGGGAAGCCAAAGCAGGCAGATTGCATAAGCCCAGGAGTTTGAAACCAGCCTGAGCAACATAAGCAAGACACTGCTTAGCTACAAAAAATAAAAACTGTAAACAAAAATTAGCTGGGTGGGGTGATGCATGCCTATAGTCCCAGCTACTCAGGAGTCTGGGGTGGGAGGATCGCTTGAGTCCACGAGTTTGAGGTCACAATGAGCTGGGATCACGCTACGGCACTCCAGCCTGGGCAACAGAGAGAGACACGGTCTCTAAAAATTAAAAAATGAAAACAAACTGCCCAGGGATAGGCAGGCCACAAGCTATTACCATCTCAGCCCAAGGAGACACGGAGAAGGATCTAGAACCCAGGGACAGGCAGGCCACAGGCTGTTACCATCTCAGCCCAAAGAGACACAGAGAAGGATCTAGAACCCAGGGACAGGCAGGCCACAAGCTGTTACGATCTCAGCCCAAAGAGACACGGAGAAGGATCTAGAGCCCAGGGAGAGCTGTAGCAATGGAGAAGGAGTCAGCCAACGAAAGCCCTGGCCACAGATAGAGGATCAAAACCCCTGCACGAACTGCAGCTCAGTAGGAAGAGAGCTGGGGGAATAAACGCCTTGACCTCTTGCCTCCTGCCCTCCAATTTCTTGTCTGGGTCTTCCATTGGCCAAAAAGAACAGAAGCGAAAGGTCAGGGTGGGGGATACAGTCTATATATGTAGCAAACTGGAGCAAAAGACAAAAAACCAGCATAATTCATCCTATTGCCACTTAGCAGCCATTCACCAACTTTGCTTTGATGGGAGAAAAATACTTTGTCCCCAACACAAAGGAAACATAAAGTCTCACCAGCTGCCATATTGTTTGGGGGTCATAGCAATCTAGTCCCACTCCCACCTGCAACTTAAATCATCATGTAACCACTCCTGGGTATGTGGAACACTTCCTGTAAAGCACAACTGCTGGTGCCCCTTTCTGTGGCTGGTCATGGGACTCAGAGTGGTAACTGTGGTCCTGTTCTCCCACCATTCATTCCACAGCTCCTCTACCTTCTGGCAGTCCCTTAGCTGTCGGAGAATTTTATCTGGTGGAATGACCCAAATGCTCATCCACAGAGGATCCAAATTCTTAGTGCCCTGTCTTTATTGAGTTGCCACAGTATCCACAGATTCCTAAGGAACAGGAAGAGGCCTTGAAGATCTCACCTGGAAGCACTGTAAAACTCTCAGAAAGATTAACTGGTGCTCTAAAGCAACACTACTTCAACTAGAGTTTAAGGATGGCCAGCACTGGCATCTCTGGGGAGCGTGTTAGAAATCTAATTTCATGCCCCCACCTCAGGCTTACAGAATGAGGACAAGACATACGGGTAGTACTGACTGCCCAAAGCTAGTCCTCCTTGCCCCTGTTGTGTAGCAGAAACCCCGCTTTCCCTTGGACATTGGGGTAAATCATCCTGACGGTAAAGTGTTTCAACATAAGGAGCCCCAGATGACACAAAACCATCTTCTGATTTAACAGACCCATAACTATATTCCCAGGTGGAAGCAGTTCTTGCTCACTAGAGAGTTCCAAACCCACAAAACCTAAGGTTTCTTGGTTAAATGCCATGTTTGTGGGATATGCTGAGACGAATATGCGACGATTTGAATGCGTCCCCCAAAGTTCGTATGTTGGAAACTTGATTCCCAGTGCAACAGTGTTGAGAGGTGGGGCCCAAGGAGAAGTGATCAGGCCCTGAGGGTGAAATGAATGGATTAATGCTGTTATCTTGAGAGTGGGTTTCTTATGAAAGGGGGTGTTCGGTCCCCTTTCTCTCTTGCCCATGTGACGCCTTCCACCATGTTTATGATGCAGCCCAAAGGCCCTCACCAAATGCTGGTTCCTTGATCTTGGGTTTTGCAGTCTTCATAATCATAAGCCAAATAAATTTCTAGTCGTTATAAATGACCCAGTCTGTGCACTTCTGTTTTAGCATTACCACATGAACAGAACGTAACAGCACAAATGGTGGGGAGGGACAGGGATGGCAAATCCTATCTGGAATATTTCTATTCCTACTGCCCTCCATGAAGAAAAGGACTTGGTGTAATTAATCTGCACCAGGTGGCTGCTCTTTCTCTCACCACCCATCCCTGGGAATGGAGCTATATCAGGGGCTTAGCATTGGTCTCATTCATTGGAAGGCTACATATCCAGAAGTTATGGAAACCAATGGACCTTAGCAAGGGAAAGCCCATAGTGTTGACAGCCTCTATCCCTTCCACTACGGTCACTTTGTTCATGATGTCACTGAGCAAACACCAGAGTAGACAGAGGAAGAGGCTGACACCCACAGGCTGAGTCATCTTATTTACGTGATCACCCAGAGCCTTTTCTGCAGTGGATGCCCTCTGGTCGATATTTAGATGGTCCTTGAATATCTTGACACCCAGGGCTCCTTCAAATATGTCTTTTTTGGACCCTCTCTTCCCATCCTGTTCAGTTGGATCAATACTGTGATTCTCCTATTGGAGATGGTCAGGAATTCCATACAGCACCCCCATTTACAACAGACACTTCTAATACCATTGAATCTGCTGATCTTAAGGTCCAAATGGCAGAGTAGCTTTCATCACAGTCTGGATATACCTTTTCTAGACCCCTTTGTTATTCTGGGCCCCATTCAAAACCAGCAATCTTATGATGTACCTAGTCAATGCACACAGTCAGACACACACACACACAAACGTTCTATACTTTGCCTCAAAAGTCCAGAGATCCATCAACTGCTGAGCCTCTTTCTTTATGGTGCAAGACACAACGTGAAGCCACGTTTCTCATCTTAGTGGGGATATTCCAACAGGCCTCAGACTGCGAGAACCCAAGACATTTCCCCAATGTGGCAGGTCACCGAACTTCCACGTGTTTTCTTCCCCGCTCTGGCAGGCACGTGGCAGTATGGCACTTGCTAGTTCTCATTCACCAGATCCAATTAGCATAACGTTATCCATATAGCAGACAATCATAAAGTTCTATGGGCTGTCAAGATGACAAGGGTCTCATGTAATATGACAGAGAGGAAGAGGATTGGCAGATCCCTGAGGTAATGCATTCAGGGTATGCCACGGTCTTCTAACAGGCGAAGGTGAACTTCTGATTATCCATATTGATTGTGATGCAATAGAAACGATTTGTAATACCATAGTTCTCAAACTTTGCTATGCATCGGAATCACCTGGACGGCTTGTTCTAACAGCTGGTGAGCCCCCTAGAATTTTTAATTGAGGTGGTCTTCAGTGGAGTTCTATTAATTGTACATCAAACACATTCCAAGGTGACTCTGAAGCTGCTAATCCAGGGACTACCCTTTGAGAATTACTGTTCTAGTCACCTGGCACAATACCAGATGCATAGCAGGTACCAGGGGCTGAGGACCTTCCCTAATAAAGATACCGCATCCAGAACAACTTCTGAAATGGCATCCATTCCTGACCGTGTTTATGAAAATCCACAGTCATTCTCTAGGACCCACCTGGCTTTTGCATAAGCCAGACACGTGACTTAAATATTAATGCTGTTGTAGGAAGGAGACTTGGTTCCCAATTGGATGTGGTTACAGCCACCTGTCCTGCACCACGCAAGTCTTCGATGGGGGCACAATTCAGTTGCCCTGAAGATGCAGTATTGTTTTTGGTTTACTATTTCAACAGTTTCAAGGGCTTCCACGGGGCCCCTTCTACAATAATACCCCTCACTCCACGAGCCCAAAGACAAACGTGGTGATTTCACCAGTTACAAAGTGCACCTTTGCTGACTGTACATTCCGGGACCGGGGAAAGAACCCCAGGATAGGTCTGTGATCCCACCGGACCCACTAAGAGGCGCTCTCAGGCAACCTGACTTAGAAACCCACACTCTGACCAGTGGATCGCAGTGCTATTTTGGGTCTTCAGAGATTAGCTTTAGAGCTGACTGTTTTTAAACTGCTGCAAAGTCTTGGTATTTCCTTTTTCTCAGTGCGTGATCACCCTGACAAATGGTCATGGGTCCCTCTGGGAAATGCTTAGAGGAAGATTCAAAATATAAACGTATGCCGAGATCAGACAGGTCTTCCTCAAAGGCTCTCCGTCCCTTGAGGGACCCAAGTCTATGAATGGGGCTAGGTGTGGGTATAAAGTCAATGGTCATGGTCCTCACTAGGACGACTCAAGTCAAATTTTGTTCCATAAGATCTAGAATTATTTCCGTCTGTATAGGTGGTGCATCTGTTTCATTTCTAGTTACCATGAGTCAATCACCCACACCACTGATCCCAGTGGTTCAGAACATTCTGACTGCCAGTCTGTGCTGATTTTTATGGCAGTTGTGCCCACCTTGTCTCTTTATGATTAAGCACCACCCAGCCATCTCCCCATCCACAGAACCCCGTCATGACTATGCAAATCTGAGAACCAAATACTACAGCTCATCTCCCATTGTTATCTCCACCCTACAAAGAATAGCTCTTAAAGTATGCTAGGGCCGGGCACGGTGGCTCACGCCTGTAATCCCAGCACTTTGGGAGGTCAAGAGATCGAGACCATCTTGGCCAACATGATGAAACCCCGTCTCTATTAAAAAATACAAAAATTAGCCTGGCGTGGTGGCACACGCACGTGGTCCCAGCTACTCGGGAGGCTGGGGTGGAAGCATTGCTCACATCCAGGAGGTGGAGGTTGCAGTGAGCCGAGATCGTGCCACTGCAGTCCAGCCTGGCGACAGAGCAAGACTCCGTCTCAAAAAAAAAGAATGCTAGGACTCCCCTTAACAACACACTTCTTAATGCTTTGTTACAGGGATTGTCCTCAGGGCCCTCCAGAGAGGCATGCACATAATGGACCCACTCCAACACTGCCATCTCCCTGGGCCTCCGAGCTCCTTCCCCTGAAGGATTCCAGGGAAATTCCAGTTACCTCAACCTCATTGACTGAAGTACACTTACTGAGTTTAGATTCCAGCTAAGCAGATCAACTTCGCAGACAGTTTACCCCACTCCCAGGTACTCAAGCCAACTTAAGTCCAGAACCCTCCAGGAGTGTATGAACATCAATAAAGTCCTACCTTACATCTTCCTTGGTCTAAATGTCTTGGAATCTGTTCCTGTACATGCTCATTAGACTCCTGATAATACAAATTGGAAGGATTCCGCAACTGTTTCCATGTTTATGCTGAAGACCTTGCCCGTCTCCCTCTGGCCAATGCTAGGATCTAACTAGTTATGATCCTGAAGATAGGAAGGGTGTGTGTGAGAGGAGGGATTCCTGCCCCTGCCCCAGGTGAAGTCACTGAAAGATTTTATGCAAAAAGATGCTGTTTCCTTCGGGAAGGGGTGAAGAGGCTATTTCCACCAACAAAGAAAGTTCACGGGAATTTGGGGGTTCGAAGTTGTCAGCCTCATCTGTGTCTGCCCAAATGTGTCCATCCCAAGTGTCAGGGTCCCTGTTCACCACTGTCCTCACCGCTGTCCTTCTCATAAGAGAATCGGAAGGATTACACATTTACCTGGCACTGCAGCTCTGCACCCCAGACCTCGGACCAGATCCTCAGCCATGTCGGTCCCGTGGCTAAGTGAAGCAAAAGGTTTCTTTACTGCTGCATAGGTGCCATCTGATTCTCCACCTGCAGCTTGAGTTATGAATTCAAGTTCGGACTCTCCCTTTCTCTTTGTGTAAACTCTCCAGGGCAATCAAGAGAAGCCAGCCCACTCTACGATCTATGTAATCACTGATACTCCCACAGCGGGAAAGTACCAATGACTCTTATGTTGCTGATGGCTTGCTCTCAGTCTGCTCCCCATCCTATACTACCACTGGCGATATTTTGATCATTGTGACATGACTACGTGCCAGAGGTTATTAGTGTCCCACCTCCCACAGCAAGGAAGTGTTCATCAAATAACAACTCGATTCCAGAATCTACTTTCAGTCTCTGAATCAATTCCTGACTGTGTTTATGAAAATCCATAGTCATTGTGTACAACCCACCTGACTTTGGCACAAGCCAGGCAGGCGACTTAAACGGTGATGTGATTAGAACCACCGGTCCTGCGTCTCTCAAGTCTTTGATGGGGGCACAATTCAAGTACCCTGCAGATGCAGTATTGCTTTTGGTTTACGATTTTGGCACAAAGAAGCAATTCCAAGAGCTTCCATGGGGCCCCTTCTATAATTGTCAATCTTAATACCCATTAGTCAGGATTTAAGTGGCAAATTCAAAAGGTTCAGTGAAGAGGGTTTAATTTGGGGACAATTTTCAGAGGCACAGGTAGAGTTAAGAGAATCAGCAAGGGTTAGTCATTAATCCAGGGTTAGCAATGGTAAGAAGCCATTACTGCCCTGGGAGAAAACTGTGGCACCGAAATCTAGCAAAGGCGGTGGCTGTGTTGCCACCCCCCCCCCCCCCCCGGTAGGACACAGTGGGACACAGCCACTTCCCAAGCCACGGCTCAGCAGGAAAGGCGTAAGGAGGACGATGCTCTCCGCTGCTTTCTCCTCCATTGCAACCTCTGCCTGCATCTCCATGGGCCCATCCGAGCAGCAGGCAGAGCACATGAGCCTGGGTGATGTTATCCAGCCAGGGGCGGCCTCCCGGGGCAGGTAGAGCAGATCCGGAGGAACCAAGGGAGATGAACCTGCAGAGGGCCCTGGGTGCTCTTCCTGCCAACAGACCTCAGGTGGGACCCAACAGGCGCCCCCAAACCCATTTCCTAGCTTTGACTATTGAGGAGAGAGGACTGGAGCGTCAGTCCCTCGCACCCCTTGGACCTCGTAGGCAGTTTGGTCCACTCCCCACCCTTCTGAACCAAGGAGGGGGCATCCTGACTACATCCAACCACACCCTTTTCCCAAGAAAAGGAGTGCTCACTCGCCTAATCCACATGACTAAGAAGGACCCCAGAATTGAGAATACTTCAGCTGACCATACAGAGGCTGCTGGTCAGTATACATCGCCAAAAAAGATTACGTTGTCTCTTTGAAGCCACCTCCATTACACAGCAGTCGTCCCATTACCTGGGGGAGATATGGAGTTTCACCCTGGAGGTAGGACAGTAACTCACTCTTCCCATGAATATATATTAAGGGAAGAGAGACCTCAGAAGGCTAAATGACTTGATGACATTCAGGAGCCTGAAACTGAGGCTACAAAAAGAGTGCTTCAGTGACCATCCTTGATGTACATGGGTTTTTCCCCTTTTTTCTTCTCTTAGATTACCAAATACGGCACTACCATCATTTGAAAGAAGATGGCTCCAGCTTATAGCTATGCAATGGAGAACTTTGTGAGTATAATGCCACACACATTTAGAAGCAACTACCATCTATAACAGGAGCTTTGGACCCAAAGAAGCGTAGAGCACAGCCTGCCCTTGAGAAGCTTGCTTCCAAAGGCCAAATCAAAGTCCACACACCACGAGACCATCTCTGGCCGGCCCGGGGAAAGTGCTGTCCTAAAGGCTGAAAGCTCTGCAATCCAGCTTCAGCTCTGCCAGTTACCAGTTGAGTGAAATGAGCAAGTCTCTATTACACAACAAATACCAGAGATAGTGTGGGCTCCAGAGATGGAGGTAAAGCAGCAATATTGCCCTTAAGCTGGGGTAAGGTATTGGGTGGGGGCAGCTTCCCTGGGACTCATGCCACAGAGGGCCCCGCTTATAACATAGGCACACACAAATCAATTCGCTCAAATTCACAGGAGCACCTCTATCCCTTGGGCCTCAGGTTGGTGCAGCTCAACCTCTACCCCAAATAGCCAATCTTATGAGCAACACCGTCTGAGCCAGGGGAATTCTTCTCCGCATCCTCTGCTCTGTGTCCTCAAAACAAAAGTGACTGTGAATGCCAGGCAGAACTGTGGCAGGTCCAACCCTGGAGGTGGGCGTGTCCGCGGAAGCACTTAGGTAAGAGAAAGGAATGATGATTGAACTCGTTACACACTTCCTCCCAGCCAGAATGTAGCTGATTCTCGCCCAAACAAATGGCATTTCCCATTTGTATCAAATATCCATTTTCTTGCTTTTTTTCTTTTTTGGCTCTTATATGACTGAAAATTGGTAAAATAAACAACTGAACTGAATTATCATCGCATTTGGAGAGAGGTGGTGGAATGCCAATGTTGGATGAGTATTAAAGACATAAACTGATGAATTACATATCTACTTTATAAATTTTTTAAACCAAACTTTATTCCGATCTGTGCTTCCGGAGGGACTCACAAAATGTGCTCTAGTTGGCACATGGGTCTCACAGTCCAAACAAAGAGTGACACTAATTCTTGACTTTGGCAACTAAATGGACATTAAGCACTAGGACTGCAAAGTACTTTTGTTTTATAAAATATATTTAATAAAATTTAATTGATATTTTTGATCTGGGTGCAGTGACACAGGCCTGTAGTTCCAGCTACTCGGATGGCTGAGGCAGGATGATTACTTGAGCCCGGGAGTTTGAGGCCAGCCTGGGCCACATAGTGAAACCCCATATCGAAAAACAAAACTAAACAGATTTTATTCAATTTTCAAAAAATGGATTTAGACATTTCATTTTGACTTACAGAATTCTGGGATTAAATGTTAAAGTTCTTTAATTATAATTTGTATCTTGCTTTTTATTTTTTATAATTTTGGAGATTTTCAAAGAAAACTGAAAGTGCATATGAAAAATTTATTTTTTCAATTTTTAACATTTAGCTTAGAGTTTTGATGAAGATATTACTTCTGTACATGAGTATAAATCAAGGTACTTTTTAATCTTTTATATTGTCAACAAAACACAAATTATGTGAAAAGCTTAGAAGAGCATAATTAGTGATTTTAGTGAAATTAAGGAAGAAATAATTTTAAAAAATAAAGTCTGATTTTAAAAACGTATAAAGTATATAATTCATGAATTTGTGTCTTAGTTGCTCATCCAAACATTGCCATCCCATCAACTTTCTTTAAGTGCAATGATAATTAAGTTTAGTTGTATATTTTACCAATGTTCAATCATACAAAAGCCATCGCTTTGCAAATATGTTTGGCAATTATGAAAGCAAATATATCAAGGTAGGAGAAAAGAAAGTATTTTAGCTTGGTTTATGCCTTAGGCCCTCCAAATACTAGAAGGAGACCTATGAATAAGACACAAGCTGTGGTCCCAGTGATCTCCCAGAATTCATTCACTTACTTAACGAGTATACATCGAGCTTATGTGCTAGGTACCAGTGAACTTTCAGTAAGCAAAAGCAGGCTATCCTCAAAGAGCTTAAAATCTAATGGAGGCAGATATTGATCAAGTCATCGTAACGATAAAGGTCTATTTATTTCTGGGATCGTGACCTTGGCGGGCACAGATGGACCACGCTACTCCGCTTCCTCCTCGAGAAAGAACTCGTTGCTCCAGCTTTTGGGGGTGCTGTTAGCAAACAGTCTGAAAAGAATGACCTCCGCCTTATTTAGTTTTCAAGAGCCAGATTTTAAAAAACAAAAACAGGCTTGCAAGCAAGTATCCAGTCTTGCTCCATCTCCCTCAGGTCTCTTTCTGCCTCTCTGCAGGAGGAGGAAGAGCAAAATCCTCCCAAAGCCCTGGAAATCCTGCTGAAAGGACAGAAAGAGAGGGGATACACAGAAAACCAACTGGTACTTCAGGACACAACCCTGCCACATTCACTCTTCTGGGGTTGATAAAAGGAATATGCTTCCAAACTAAAGAAAGGAAGAAAATGTAAAAATAGAACCACTTTTGAGACCCATTTTGGTGTCAGGAATCTTTGAGACAACATTAATTATGATGCTTTACACCCCAAAGTTGCCAGGCATGGTGGCCTGTAATCCCAGGACTTTGGGAGGCCAAAGAAGGAGGGTCACAGGAGCACAGGAGTTCAAGACCAGCCTGGGCAACGTTGTGAGGTCCTGTCTCTATAAAAAATCAAAAAAAAATCACCTGGGCACAGTGGCATGCACCTGTCGTCCCAGCTACTTGGGAGGCTGAAGTGAGGAGATCACCTGAGCCCGAGACGTCAAGTCTGCAGCGAGCAGAGATAGTGCCACTCCATGCCAGCCTGGTGACAGAGTGAGGCCCTTTCTCAAAAAACAAAACAAAACAAAACAAAACAAAACAAAACAGAAAAAAATCCCCTTGTCTTCGAAAACATTGTCTTGGTTCAAGTCTCCGTTGACCCTCAGGAGAGCTCGCAATGTCATGTTTCAAAGGTATTTACTTCTTGTACACTCTGTACAGCATGTGTGAGAGGACTCGGGACAGAGATGTCCCACGGTGACAGCAACAAGGCTTCTCTTCCTCCGCTCCCCTCTGCAACAGGGACAGGGGCTCCCAGACCCTGGAATCCAGTGCCTGCCCTGGCCCAGCGCAGTGGCGTGCCCCCGAGCCTAGCTCCTCTGCCAGCCGGCAGTAAAATCTGTGGTGGCCCCATCCTGCCAGGAACGCCTCTGGGCTGGCTCCTCCTGGTCAGGTAGTTTCAGATGAACGCTCCTCTCAATTCCACAGTCATCCATTTATATTCCAAAGGCACCACTAGTCAAAAACAGAAAGGATAAATGGAATATGAATGAATAGGACGACACAGTGATAACTACGGCCAGCCTGCCTTGAGATGCTCATCATCCCATCTGCGCTCCATTCATCTGGTCAACATGCCTCTAGTGCCTAAAATACCACTGTCAAAAAGGAAATCTGGCCTTGAAAGCCATGTTTATCTATTTCATGTTATTGCACACAGATAGGTTTCAATAAATTAGATCTCCACAACTAAAGACCATTAAAGTCACTTGTCATGTGGCCTGGCCACGAGCATTTCCGGAGCTAGAGACAGTAAGACAGAGGTGCTTGTGGCTGATTAAGCAAAAGTAATTGCCATGTAAAGCCCGGGCTGGACCCAGCACTAACACCCATTCGTTTGGTGTCTTAAGTGAATCTGCTGCCCGGAACGCTTCTGGCTCTTTCTGCCCTGTGTGTGGTTCAGACTCTGGGGCAGTCCAGTGGGTTTTCCCATCAGCAAGCCCTTTAGGTGCATTAAATGCCCAACAAGGGGACAGGCTTGTGATCTCAACAGATGGCATCGGCATTCCCTGGTGCCAGTAGGGACAAGTGGGTTAATAGTGATTTTAAGTGACCTTTGCCCATGACCCAGAGACCGCCAGTAAAGCCCTACTGTGCGGAGCATGAGAGCCTTTTATCCATGTGCAGGGGAGGGCTTTGAGAAGAAGATGAGTCACTCTTGTGGGTAGATGCCAAGAGAGAAAGCTTTAGGAACAATCTCAGAACACAGCCTGGAGAGTGGGGGTTTTCGCTGAGTCAACAGAAGCAGATGTAGCCCTGGGAACAAAAGCCCCAGGAATCCACAAAACTCCTGGGCAAGCCTCTTGTCTTCCAAATTCAAGGAGTGTTTGCATCACTCTTATCTGGAGAGTAGCATCTGGGAGATCCTGCTGACATCTGCCCCATACAGCATTTCCACTGAAATCAGCAAAGCCCTGGAGAGCACGGCCCTAGATCCGAGCTCTAGGAAGTAAAGTCCGCTGGGAGCAGTCCTGCCCCAGACCGTGGTGCACGTAGCAGAGACTACTAATTCTCCCCCGTATCCATTCTCCCCTTCTTTTAGAGCCATCAAACTAATTTTCACAGGGCAAGCAATGTGTTTAGATGAAAAACTGTATTTCCAGCCTTTATTGTAAGGAGGTGTGGCCTTGTGACCAAATTCTCACCAATGAAATGTAAGAAATGTGTGGTATGGGACTACCAGGAAAGCTGCTTAAAGTGACCTAACTCAGGAGGAAGGAGTGCTCTTCTGCCTTTCTATCCTCCCAATCCTCATCTCTTTGTTGTCTCTTTCTGCTGTCCTGGAACTTAGGTATACTGGTTGGAGCTCCAGCAGCCATTTTGTACCATGAGGTAACCCTGAGACTGAAAACCACATGTCTAGGATAGCAGAGCAGAGGTATCTTTAATGACACTGTGGAGCTGCCATGCTAACTTCAGCCTTCCTGACCCCAGATTGCTTTTCTTTTTTGAGGCAAAGTCTCACTCTGTTGCCCAGGCTGGAGTGCAGTGGCATGATCTTGGCTCACTGCAACCTCCGCCTCCCACGTTCGGGCAATTCTCCTGCCTCGGCCTCCTGAGTAGTTGGGATTACAGGCGTGTGCCACCACACCCAGCTAATTTTTGTATTTTTAGTAGAGACAAGGTTTCACCATGGTGGTCAGGCTGGTCTCAAACTCCTGACCTTGTGATCCACCCACCTTGGCCTCCCAAAGTGCTGGGATTACAGGCATGAGCCATCGTGCCCGGCCCAGATTGCTTTTATGTAAAAGAGAAACACCAGCCTCCTTGATGAACATTCAGCAATGATTAGCATATTCCATCCTCCCAGCTTTGCACTGGCTGATTCCTGTGCCTGGAGGACTCTGCCCCTAGATTCCTGTGCCTGGAGGACTCTGCATCTGGCCTGCTCCCCTCACTCCTTCAGCTCTCTAGTGGAAAAGTACTATGGGATTAAGGCCTCCTCTGACCACATTTGCAACAGCATCCACATCCCCCAATAGTCCATAAAACTTATCACCATCTGTCATGTCTTTTCCTTATCTGTTTATTGTCTGTCTCTTTCCACTAGCATGTAAGCTTCACGTGGGCTCTTCTGTTGATTGTCCCTCTTGTCCTTAGAATCGCACTGAACACAGAGAAGGTGCCCAATAAAGACTTGTTGAGTGAATGAATGAATGGTATGATCTGATGGATGGTCTCTGCGTCCTCCTCTATCCTCCCAGCCCCTGGTATAAGGCTCATCAGGCCCAGGAAAGGTCACTGGGCTCCCTCCCCTGCTGTAGTCACCCAGGAACCAGGGTAGGATCAGGGCTGCCTGTGTGCAATTGACTGGGGCAGAAGAGATGAGGCACTCTCCTGACTCTCGTGGGCTTGTAGGAGGTGAAAAACATGGTCCTTTTCTGCCATCATCACAGTTCAGGTGTGTACCTGTGACTCGGAGGCTCTTCCCAAAGCTGACAGCATGGAGACACAGCCACAGGACCCAGGAACCAGGCCTGCAGCCCATAGGAGCTCAACAGCCCCAAGAAATACTGGACATGGAGGCTGCTGCAATTTTATGTATTAATTTGCCTAGAAATATTATTTGCTGAAATATTATTCTACACGTCTCTGGGAAAGTATTTTTTAGGTGAAATTAACACTTAATCAGTGGAGTAAAGCAGATGACCGCCACAGTGTGGCTGGGCCTCATCTAATAAGTTGAAGGCCTTAACCGAACAATGACTGACTTCCCGGAGAAAGGGAATTTTCACAGCTGACTGCTTCAGACACGAACTGCAGCTCTTCCTTGGGTCTCCAGCCAGCAACCCACCCGGCAGGTTTTGGACTTACCACCCTCCAGAATCCCATAAGCCAATTTGCTAAAAATCAGTGAATGAACCTCTTTCTCCTTGGTCTATTTCTGAAGTCAGAACCCTGACGACTACAGGTCCCACTCTCTTTCCGTATTCTGTGGGATAACCGGAGGCCTGAGATGTCTAATAAGGAACCCCACAAAGATCCCAGACCTCACTAATAAGAGTGAGAAAACATATGAATGAATGTCTGGCAGGGAAGCTGTACACACCTTGACCCAATGGACCAAATCACAATTGTAAGCAGATACAGCTGCACCCGCAGCAGTGCGGGCCTCCGAGCACGATGGCTTTATTTGTCACCGAACGAAGGTGCAGGCCAACAGCCCGAGGGGCGACCCCAGTCACAGGGTTGGGAGGGGTGCTTGAGCCCTGTTTCCAGAAGAGCAGAGAAAATCTCATGCTGGCAAGAGAGCAGGCAGCACTTTTCCAGCACACTGGCCAAAGCCGATGCGGTAACCATCCCCCTGGCAGTGCCCTGGAACAGAGGAGGACAAGGGTCAGTCACAAAGTTGCTGGGCTCCCCAGAACCAACACTCAGGTGGTGGCAGTGCCCGTCAGCACACAGCTGGCCCGAGGCAGGACGGTGCCATCAGAATCACACACACATATCTTAAACACAAGAATAACCCTCCACAGAAGCTAGGCAGAGTCTCAGGCAGGAGCACTCGGACTAGAACCTGGGCCCACCCCGCAGCCCGGGATCCTCAGAGGCACTGCAAGGCTCAGCAGCTTTCCTGTGGCTGACGTGGTTTGGCTGTGTCCCCGACCAAGCCTCATTTTTAATTATAGCTCCCATAATTCCCATGTGTTGTGGGAGGGACATGGTGGGAGATAATTGAACCAGGAGGCAGTTTCGCCCCTGCTGGGCTGGTGACAGTGAATAAGTCTCACGAGAGCTGATGTTTTTATAAGGGGTTTCCGCTTTCACTCGGCTGTCATCGTCTCTTGCCTGCCACCATGTAAGACGTGCCCTTCACATTCCACCATGATAGTGAGGCCTCCCAGCCCTGTGGAATGTGAGTCCATTAAACCTCTTTTTCTTTATAAATTACCCAGCCTCGGGTATGTCTTTATCAGCAGTGTGCAAATAGACTAATACAGTGGTCAACTCTTCCCACACAGGTCTGGGTTCCAATCCTAGCTCTGCCCATTAGCCTGAAGCCAGAATGCCTGAGTTCAAAGCCTCGCTCCTCCATGTATTGGCTCTGTGACCTTGGGTCCCTCCAGACCTCAGTTTCTTCATCTGTGCAATGGATCTAATGATAGTGCCCATCCCACAGCACTGCTGCAAGGATGGTGGAAGCAAATGTGCAGGAAACTCTGAGAACAGTGTCCAGCCCACTCCAAATACCCTGTAAGTGTCAGCCATTGTAATCATCATGAGCTGGGTGGCGGGGGACAAGCTGTTTGACTTCAGAACTCGGCTCCCTTATCTACAAACAAGAAAAACAATGCTTATCTCTCAAGGTTGTAAGGATTGGACTAAATATTTGGGTGAAATTCCCAGCACATCTCAGAAACTAATAAACATTAGTTTCATTCATTTAATTCCATTTTAACAAGGCTGATGGCAAAGCAGAGAAAAGCCCGTCTCTTCTCTTGAGAGCGGCCCACTTAGAGGGAGTGGCAGGTCTAGATGAGAGATACAGAGAAATGCCTACAGCGTGCTGCATGAGGAGCAGGGAGGGAAAGGCGGCAGGAAGGGGGACATCTGAGCTGGGCCTTGACGGGTAGCTACGAGTTCATTAGGGAAGACATAGGAAAATGGCATTCCAGACAGAGGGAAGAGCATGCGCAAAGGCTCAGAGGTTCAGCCATGAGATACATTTGTCACATCCAAGGACAGTGAGGCTGTCCTTCGCAGTTCTCTAAGATGTCAGGTTACCAAGCGCTCTGGGAAGCCATGCTAAGGGGTTTGAACCTCATTCTAAAGGCATGAGGTGACACAGAGGAGTTTCCAGCAACTGTCACTTATCAGAATCAAATCAATACAGAGGCCCTCTGACATCTGGACTGAATTGCTTCTCAAGGGCCCTGGGCCACGTGAAAGCCAGAAGAGGTAGTGTCAGGGCCCCACTGAGATGACACCAGGCCCAGGATGGAGGCAAACGCCACTTCCGAGGATGCCCATGACCTTGAGTTACAGAAAAACGCCATCGCACCCCCTCACCAGCTAAAGGCAAGCCCCGAACCTGGAGCTGTGCCCCCAAACCTGGAGCTGTGCCTCCCGCTACGCAACGTGAAGAGGAGCAATGGAGGATTACAAGATCCCAGAAGCCGAGAGAAAGAAACCCGAGCACAGTGCGGGGAAGCCTCATGGCCGTCTGGACCCAGAGACCAAGGGTGGGTCTACGTGATGGGGTCCTCCTGGAACCCATCCCACAGTTCCCCCGAGGTGGTCCCCATGGCCGTCCTGGAACCCATCCCACAGCTCCCCTGAGGTGGTCCCCATGGCTGTCCTGGACTCCAACCCACAGCTCCCTCGAGGTGGGTCTATGCGATGGGGTCGCCGTCCTGGAACCCATCCCACAGCTCCCCCAAGGTGGTCCCCATGGCTGTCCTGGAACCCATCCCGCAGCTCCCCCGAGGTGGGTCTATGTGATGGGGCCATCCTGGACCCCATCCCACAGCTCCCCCGAGGTGGTCCCCATGGCCGTCCTGGACCCCATCCTGCAGCTCCCCCGGGTTGGTCCCCATGGCCATCCTGCACAGCAGCAGCTCACCCAGCCTTCTCCTCTGAACGCGCCTCCCGGCTCAGGCCACTCCGACCCTCTCTTTCTCTGGAGAGGCGCAGCTTGAACACCACAGTGGCATCCTCAGAAGTGCTGGCCCTGGGGCCGCTCTCCCTCCCTGGTACCAGCACAGTCAAGCAGCTTCCCCGGCTGGGCGCACCCGAGATCCACACACTGATAAGACGCGGGGACGACGCCCTTTGTCGAGAGTGACACCCCCGCCTATCCTGCTGCTCAGTTTCATTATTTTCCTGTCAGTCACTTTTCCATCTCAATGCTCAGACATAGCCACACTACTGGGGGAAAAGCCCATTAAAGTAAAACTGGCTCCCAGCAGAAATGTACTAAACATCCATCAAACAACTAACTCAGAACTGCGGCATTTTTAAGAGCCTTTTCCGGACCATGGCCCTGAAGGAGAAGAGTCACCACTTCTACACCCTGGGACTCCTGCCAGCCTTGCCCAGGAATTCGGTGCCAGGCAAGGGAAGCGGTAACGCTGGGCAGAGAAACGGGAGTAAACAGAGACAGGAAGCCCAGGGGGACGACACACCACTGAGAGACACCGGGAAAGAAACGGAAGACTTTGGCTCAGACATTGTTTCCCAGTAATGTCAGACACCAGGAAAGAAGCCACAACAAACCACAGCCATCAACACATCAAAGACCTGAAGGAGAGTGAGAAATGCACGCGTGCAGCAGGCAGCCCCGCCAGTGCCGGGCCTGCGAGGACACACTCTTGCAAGTTGTAAACTGAACACCAGATGGGGCTTGTGAGCGAGACCAGGAGATGGACGAGTCATGCCAAGACGATCAGAGATCTGGCTGATGTCTGTTGGTTTGTTTACTTCGCCTGTTCCCTTGCTGAACGTTTTCTGGCGTTTTGGACTCTCTCAGAAATCAGAATCTCATTGCACCATTTAAAGAAGCAACAGGACACAAGAGCTCAGAGCACAGCTCCCAGAGCCCAGCCCCCTGGGTTCAAACCCTGGTTCTGCCCTTTGTCGCCTGTGGGATCCTGGGGAAGCACGCTTTTTTCTGGGCCTCAGTTTCCACATCTGAAAAACAGAGACAATAAGAGTAGCTGGCTTGTTCAGAATAGAAAATGTATGGCAGGTAGCTGGGCACGGTGGATCACTCCTGTAATCCCAGCACTTTGGGAGGCTGAGGTGGGCAGATCACCTGAGGTCAGGAGTTCGAGACCAGCCTGGCCAACATGGTGAAACCCCGTCTCTACAAAAAAAAATACAAAAGTTAGCTGGGCTTGGTGGCGCTTGCCTGTCATCCCAGCTATTTGGGAGGCTGAGGCAGGAGAATCACTTGAACTCAGGAGGTGGAGGTTGCAGTGAGCCAAGATCACGCCACCGCACTCCAGCCTGGGCGACAGCGTGAGACTCTGTCTCAAAAAGAGAGAGACAATGTAGTGCAGGTATCCGGCGTGCAGCAAGTGCTGCGGTGTTGGCGATGTCAGCGTTTCTGAATGTTCTATCGCATTGCCAGTGGTTAGAAACCAATGTGGGAATGAACGACCGTGGTGACAAAACCGGGTTATGAGAGTCAGCCATGAAGGCATCTGAGCAGGCACAGTCAGAGAAGGAGAAGGAAAGCCAGGAAGAGCCGAAGAAACCACGCGTGGCTTTCAAGCAAGAAAGCAGCTCAGCAGGACCACGCGCCCAGAGTGGTCCTGGAGGGCGCGGGCACAGCCGCCCGCCAACCAGGAAACCTTTGCACGAGGTAACGCAGCTGACACACTGCCTCCACCTACCTGCTCCTCTGCGTGCCCCCTCCCTTCTCCGTAAACACACAGCCCAAATTTCAGCAATATGCACTCATTTGAGTCCTTCAGTGGTCTCCTTCTGTATGAAATTCTTTTTTTCTTTGTATGAATACATAGCGTACGCCTCTCCTCTTAGCAAATTATAATTCTTCTTCCTTGGTTCCAGGGGATTTCGCCCATCTGTTCCCATTTCCCTCTCCACTTGCCAACCCGTGCTTCCTCAGATCCAAGGAAGTGCCTTTCCCTGAATTCCTCCGCTGGCCTCCAAAAATCCTTTAGAGCAAGGCATCGTGTCCACAAACAAATATGGAAATGACTCTCAGGGCATCTTGCCTCCTTTCCCCCTCCTCCTCTGGCTGAAATGTCAAGAACACATGTGCATTCCTACTGCTTAATACCAGTCTCCTTCCTCCCAGGCCCTGGACAGCTGCCTGGTGTAGCACGGCTTAGTCAGGGGCCCTTATCACACTGACGACAGAGAGCTAAAGCCCTCATTTTCTCTTCTGCCATCCCATCTCTTTCTTTCCTTTTCCCGAATCAAAACTTCAGAAAACGCCTTCACTCAATCCGCAGAACCATGACAAAGGCCTGCAGTAGGTCTGGCAAGCAGAAAGACTGGAAACGAATCCGGCAGGGGACTCAGAAGACCTCGGCTGCAGCCTGGCTTCCCCAGCTGCGGGCGTGTTGTCAAGTTACCTGCCTTCTATCCGCCTAAGTCTTCTACTCTGCAAAATCGGGGCAATGACATATTACCAAAGGGCTACGGTGAGTCAAAAATGAAATAAGGGGCTGGGTACTGTGGCTCATGCCTATAATCCCAGCACTTTGGGAGGCCAAGGCGGGTGGATCACGAGGTCAAGAGATCGAGACCATCCTGGCCAAGAAGGTGAAACTCCGTCTCTACTAAAAGTACCAAAATTAGCTGGGCATGGTGGCGCGCGCCTGTAGTCCCAGCTACTCGGGAGACTGAGGCAGGAGAATTGATTGAACCCGGGAGGTGGAGGTTACCGTGAGCTGAGATCACGCCACTCTACTCCAGCCTGGGTAACAAGAGCGAAACTCTGTCTCAAAAAAGAAAAAACGAAATAAGGAAGGCACCTCTCTGTCTACAACATGGTTGCCCCTAGCAGAGATTCAGTAAATATTGTCTAATTCAAATTAGAGAGGTTTAATTAGGCTGCAGAAATGGGAGCAAAATGGGTATTTATTGCCTAATAATGGGTATCACCTGCTGTTTTGAGCTCTTCCTGCCTCTTCTCTACCAAATCCACTTGATTCAATGCACTAACCAACAGCCACACTGAGCATGCACCACGTGGCTGCTACTCGGACTGAACTTTGCTCTCCAAGAGTTCTGCAGTGGACGAATTTATGGCCCCCAAAGACATCAGGGCCTAAATCCCTAGGACCTGTGAACGTTGCCTTATATAGTAAATTTTTTGGAGATGTAATTAAGTTAGAATGTTAAAATGAGGAGACTTCTAGGTGGATCCCACATACTGTCACATGTGTGTTATAAGAGAGAGGCAAAGGAGATAAGGCAGATGTGGCCACGGGGGCAGAGACCGGTGTGATGTGGCCACAGGCCAAAGCGGCTTCCACCAGAAGCTGGAGAGGCAAGGAGCAGACCCTCCCCAGAGTCTCCAGGAGCACGGCACTGCCAGCACGTGGAGTTTGAACTTACACCTTACAGAGCTGTGAGAGAATACATTTCGGTTGTTTTAAGCCACAAAGTTTGCAGTACTATGTAACTGCAGCCACAGGAAACTAACACAAGCTTTTAGTTAAGCACAGAAACCGACACATACACAATTAATCAGAATTCTGTGTTTTCCATGAATTGCTGGCAGAGAGGACAGAGAGATCGAGTCTCCCTGCGCAAGCAGAAAAGGCAACATTTGGGCAGAGCCAGCGTCTATCCAAAGGTTTGCAGGAAGGGAGAAAAGCAGCTCCCTTATCACGGAGGGTTACGTATTAGAACGGGACTAAGCGGGTAGAGCAGATTCAGAGAGGAGGATGTGGACTTGATGAAACAGGATCCATGAGAAGGCCTTGAGCAGAAGAGTAATGGGAAAGGCAAACATGAAGCCTCGTTTCTCAGGCACCATGAGCAGGATGGATTGCAGAGGCCTGGTGCAAAAGCTCTTCCAGGATTCCAGGCCCGGAAGGGAGGTGGTGCGGAGTGGGTCCACGGCACAGAGGTGGCAGGCCTTTTCCAAGGATGCCCAACAGACCGTGCTGATGAAATGGGTGCAAGGTTCCAGCCCACAGATTGTCAGCCGGACCAAGACAGCCAAGGGAGGAGGGGCAAGAGTGACGACTAGGCATCCGCAGGGAAAAGTGTGGTCAGCAGGTGGAGAGCAGGACGTGGAGCGTGAGTGCAGAAGCCAGGCACCCCTCACCCTGGCGGGCTGCTCCGTGGGCCACCAGGAGCCGCTGATTCCTGTCCTTCATGTAAGGATCCCATTAAGAAGGGATCAGGCCTGGTGCGGTGGCTCACCCCTGAAATCCCAACACTTTCAGATGCCAAGGCGGGCAGATCACAAGGTCAAGAGATCGAGACCACCCTGGCCAACAAGATGAAACCCCATCTCTACTAAAAATACAAAAATTAGCTGGACGTGATGGTGTGCGCCTGTAGTCCCAGCCACTCAGGAGGCTGAGGCAGGAGAATCACTTGAACCCGGGAGGCGGAGGCTGCGGTGAGTCGAGATCCCCTCACTGCAGTCCAGCCTGGGCGACAGAGTGAGACTCTGTCTAAAAATAAATAAAGAAGAAGAAGGGGTCAAGAGGCAAAGCCTTCTAAAAACTGGATTCTGGAGAAGAACAGCAATGGCAATAAAGATGACTATGAAAAGACGACCATCATCACGATTTTTAAGCACTCACAAAGTAAGAAGCCCTCTGATGGGTGCTTTAGACACTATCAAAGGTGTTAAACGTGGAGGTTCTGGAGATAAACTGCCTGAAGGGGAAACAGATGTCGTTATTTACTGGCTACAAGACCTTGGGCAAGTCATTTCACCCCGCTATGCCTTCACTTTCTCATCTGTGAAATGGTGCAGTCATGATGACACTGGAACGTAAACCCAGAAGACCAGAGACTTCATTTGTCTTTTCATCACCAGAATCTCAGTGTAGGTGCTCAATAAATGTCTACTAAGGGAACAAACGAGTTCATTTCATCTTTCCAACGATGCTGTGAGGTTAAGTATTGTATTTGCTCCATTTTAAAGATAAGGAAGGCCGGGTGTGGTGGCTCACACCTATAGTCCCAGCACTTTGGGAGGCCGAGGCAGGCAGATCACAAGGTCAGGAGTTCGAGACCAGCCTGGCCAACATGGTGAACCCCTGTCTCTACTAAAAACACAAAAATTAGCCGGCTGTACTAGGAAACTATTGCAAGCTTTTAGTTAAGCACGGAAGCTGACATATACACAATTAGCAAGCCTGTAGTCACAGCCACTCGGGAGGCTGAGGAAGGAGAATCGCTTGAACCTGGGAGGCGGAGGCTGCAGTGAGCCGAGACTGTGCCCCTGCACTCCAGCCTGGGCAGCAGAGCAAGACTCCATCCCCCCAAAAAAATTAAAGATGAGGAAAGCTGAGTCTCAGAAAGGTTAAATAACTTAATGAAGGTCCCGCAGCTGGTCGGGGACCTGGGAGTTCAACTTGACTCTTCCCTAAGTGTTATGGTGTCCTTCCCCTCTATTAGAAAAATGTGGTAGGCAGAATGCCTCCCTCCACTCCCAGAAGACTTAAAAGGCACCCTCACCTCCTTCGAATGGGGTGCTGAGAAGCCTCAGTCACTAACTCAGCTGAACCTTTCTTGATCATAGTCATAGGCCACTGAGTTTCTGCAAAGTCTGGACCCTGAGGATCCTGCCAGCATTTTATAACTTTGCTCAGAGAGCAGGGAGACCAAGCAGAATGTCTGCAGTCTTTCTGGCCTGGGGAGACTCACACTTGAAGTCCCGGGTTGCCACGGCTGTGGGGAAGGACAAAATAAGCAGACAGACTCTGGGAGGCAGAGTCAGGATGCGTCAGCACAGATGGCTCCGTGGCCAGGCGGGAGCACCCTGCGGCTAGAACAGTGCATGGCGGGCATGGAGGAGGACAAGCCACGGGGCTTGGCAGCCCTCACCTGTTATGATGACTTCATCCCCGTCCAGCAGAAACTTCCTGGTCTGTCCATTCCCCAGCTCTATGGGCTTCGTTCCCCTCCACGACAGTTCCAACATGGAGCCGAAGCTTTCCGGCTCCTTCATCACAGGAAAGGGAAGAAAGGGTTGCATGAATTTATGCCTTGGCTCTGGCACGGACCCTGCTCAGCGAGACCTGAGAGTCCCGAGCAGCGGGGGGACCGCATGCCCCTCAGAGACCCTGCCTTGGCCTTGGTGGGTCGCTGCAGAGATGCCCTCGAGACTTGGACTCTGCCCGTTCTTCCTGCGGGGACAGCAATGGTTTCACTAGGGACATCGCTTGTTTAGGAATCAGTGAATCCTGACCAGAGTGCCCAGTGCCCCCTGCAGCGCCCACCCCATCCCGTTCTGGAGGCTGCAGTTTGCCCAGACGCCATGATCCTTAATACCCTCCTGTGGAGAAGCCACAGCTCCGGGAACCACAGGGCTCGGCCAGGCCCCCTGGGGAGCGACAGACACATGCACCACCCCAAGCCATCATCTCTGAAGGTTCTGCGACTCCTGCAGGCCTACAGGGGGACAGGCGGGTGGGAAGGGGCACAGCTGCATAGCCACCTCATCCTGGAAGGTACAGTGTGAGATGGTGACAACCAAGACACGATGGCCGTCCCCCGACTCCTCCCCACGTGTCACTGCAGTGCTCCCCTATGGAGGCACAGACCCAGGCTTCCGCTCTCACACCGTCTCTTGAGGTTTGAATTTGGAAGAGAAGCCCCTCCTGCACCCAGAGAGGAAGGCTATGAGGAAGACAGAGTTGCGAGCCACGCCCACTCAGGCCTGAAATCCCCTCTGAGGGTGAGCTGAGGGCCCTCGGGGCTGTGTGGGGAGTAGGCATGCTCTGCATGGGCAGCCCTCTGTGCAGCTGGATACTCACCGGCCCGCTGATGGTCCCAGAAGCCAGGAGGTCCCCCGGCCGCAGGTTGCAGCCATTGACAGAGTGGTGAGTGAGCTGCTGCAGCATTGTCCAGTACATGTACTGCGGGTGACAGATACAAGGTGAAATGAGCAGCTGCAGGCTCAGCCGAGCATCCCAGAGGCAGCTAGGCACAGCCCGCCCTGCTCATCACAGCCTTCTCTGGCCTTCCCCGGGTCCCCAGCTCCCCCCAGCCAGGTCTCTCCAGTCCCTGAGAGCAAGGACACACTGTCCTCCTGGAGAGCTGCCCAGAGGCCTCCCCCAAGCTCTGCCATCTCCCTCACCAGCTCTGACCTCAGCCTTCTGCTACCTCAAGCCTGCCCGACCACCTCCTCCAGGCAGCCCCTCAGGGCGGACCTCGCTGCTCCGTCCCTCAGCCTGCAACATGTCCGTGTGTACGACACTCCACTCGGCCCTGGGAACGCCCTCAGTCCTGCATTGGGAAGGTCTAAGTCTTCACCACAGCAGATGCTTCTCATGAGCAAAGGCCTCACTCCCATTCTCCCATTCCAGGCCTTGGAATGGACATTGGGCAACGGAGCTGAATGATTCAAAACGATATCAGGGCAGGCCGAGGAGCGAGGGAGAACTACGGAGGTCAGGCTGTGGGCAGAGGGGACCAAGGCACTACGTGCCCACAGAGATGTTCAAGGTAATGCATGCCCACGCCCGCCCCAGGCCACAGCTTCTCACATCCGCATTCCTACAGCCACAGCATCCCGGCATAGGAAACCCGAGAGATGGACTCTTGGCCACAAGTCCCCGTAAAGCGGCCCCTTTATTTCTTCTAACTAGCCTAAGAGCCCAGAATAATATTACATTAGAAGGGAAACTAGGGGAACTGGGAATACAGTGATTCGGAGGATATTCAAAAGGTCAGGAAACAAATGAACAATAAACATATGACCAACATGCCCAGCCCATTAGTCATTCGGGAAATGCAAACCGAACTCCCTATGCCCGGCATGGGTTTGAAGGAAAAGGCAAACACCCCCGAGCTGACGAGGATGTGGAGCAAGCAAATGCTTACACGCTGCTAGTGGGAGTATAAACTGGTATAACCACTTCCGAAAACTGTACGGAAGTGCTACTAGGCTGAATGCACAGGTACTCCACGACCAGGTAGTCTACTGCTGGACATACACTCAACAGAAATGTGTGTACACGTGCATCAAAAGGTGCGCACTAAAATGTTCACAGCAACTCTATGATAGCCAAAAACATGGAAACAGCCAAATGTCCATCAACGGTGGAACGGACGTGACTTAAAAAATAAGTCAATTGTGGAATATTTATACAGTGCAACACTGTAAGGCAATGAGAAAAATAAGCTATCACTGCAAGAGCAACAGGGTCGGATCTCACAAATATAACACTGAAACGAGCCAGCTAGCAAAGAACATATGCTACTGTAGGATTCCATTTCTATGAAACGGAAAAATAGAACAAACTTCATGTATGGAAACTGAGGTCAGGAGAGGAGTGACCTTTGCTGGAGCGGGTGAAGAAGTGACCTGAAGGGTCCCACGGGGCCGCTGACGTGCTGGAAATTTCCCATTTCTGAGCTGGATGCTGGCCACACAGGCATGTTCATTTTAGGAAAATCCCTCAAGCTGTATATGTATAATATGCTCCTTTTTAATGTTTATTTTTTGAAACAGGGTCTTGCTCTGTCATGCATGCTGGAGTTCAGTGGCGTGATCACAGCTCACTGTAGCCTCCACCTCCTGGGCTCCAGCAAACCTCTTGCCTTGGACTCCCAAGTAGCTGGGACCATAGGTGCATGCTACCAGGCCTGGCTGACTTTTTTATTTTTTTGCAGAGACAAGGTCTCAGTATGGTGCCCAGGCTGGTCTCAAACTCCTAGGCTTAAGTGATCCTCCCACCTCGGCCTCCCAAAGTGCTGGGATTACAGTAATGTGTGCATTTTTATCAAGGTGTATTCTGCTTCAGTTAACAGTTCACTTAAAAAATAAGTCACTCTCATGTACTTTTGGGACTAGACCTTTACAGGAACACCTGCTGTCCCCCAAGAAAATCACTGGCCACATTTATGCAGCCTCGATCTTGAGAGAACTCTGTGACCTCATGCCACTCCTGAAAGAGACAGGCCGTGGAAGCTGCAGGCCCACGCGCGGAACCATCAACGTATCCCAAAAGGAACGCTCTCCTCCTGTTCCTGCCAGGAAGAAAAGTCTCTCTTCCCCTCAATTCTAAGAAGCAGTCTGATCAGTGTCAAAACTCACCTTAAAATTGGACTTGCATATGGTAGCCGCCTGGCTCATTCCTTCTCCTGTCGGAAAGAGAAGGAATGTCCATGAAGACTTAATTCCACTCATCAGGGAGGAAAATTAAAAATGAATTGTTCTGTGGCTGAAGCTTCCCATTGTCCACCATGATTTCACTTAGGGTCCGTGAAACAATTAGCTCCTAGGACATCAGAGCCGGGATGTCCAGGGTTGGCCAATACATGCACACGAGCCATCACCTCCTCCTCCCACGCCTACAGCAGGCAGCATTAGCTGATCACAGCGCATGTTTGCCCTGGGTCCAGATGTAGCCTCGGAATCCTTCTTAACAAAATGATCCCCGCACCCACAGATCCACTGGAGATAGTGTGCCATTTGAAGGCTACTTGTGATCTTTGATCGAGGATAACCTGCTGTCCACTCAGGAGCCCTCTGGATAGCTGGGTCATCTGTCCCCCACCAAGCTCCTCCAGGGATGGGCAGTGTGCCATTTCACAATGCTGGATAGCTGGGTCATCTGTCCCCGCCAAGCTCCTCCAGGGATGGGCAGTGTGCCACTTCACAATGTACTAAACAATATTGACTAAACACCTACTACACGCACACAAGGTACCGGGCTGTCGCTGTTCTACTTCTGAACAGCACTAATAAGTAGAAAGCTCCTCCACGTCCTCAAAACCTGGCTTTCTCCCTTGCTCCTAACTTCCCCTCTGAGGTGGCACAGGACAGGTGTGCTCTTCAGCCATGCAAGGTCTGGGTCCTCCAAGCCTGCTCCTCCCCAGACCCTTTCGCCCAGATCCCCACTCAGGACATCAGAACTGCACATGTGGGATGACATCTCCGGACACCATGCTTTCTGGCTAATCTCGTCCCTTCTCCACCAGTGCCCTCCCTGGGTGGGTTCACCTCTAGGCAGCCAGAAAGAAATATCTAGGATGAAATCAGACAGAAAGTACACTCCAAGCACGCACTATGGGTGGCAGGAAGCCAGCCTAGAACTCGTGACACCAGGATGAGTCCCAGCCCTGCCATCAGCCAGGTGGGTGGCTCTTCCTGGCAGCCCTCTCTCTGTGGAGTGTCCTGCTCCCACGGCGACAGCTCTGTGCTCTGGCAGGGTACTGAGCCTCCTGCCAGGAACCACCTCCTGAAGGGCTGAGACCCTGGAACTGGCAATGAGGAAGACACCGCAGAGCCTGGGGTGTGCAGACGGAAGAAAGGAACGGAGCTGTAAAGGAGGCGTGGCCAGAGTGTGGCTAGGAGGTCTGTGTGCGGCCACCAGGCAAACCCTCCCTACCTGAGGGCCCCCGTGGGGACTGGAAAGTGACACCTGACTCCTCCTAGGTGCAGACCCTGCCCTACAGCTTTACAGGAATTGACATGTTTGGCCCTCACAATGCACCGTGAGGTCAAGGCCATGACGATCCCATTTCACAGGTGACAAACCAGGACATGGCCAGGCTGGGCAGCTTGCCCAAAGTCCCGCAGCTGAGCAGAGTCACAGCCTGCAGAGCCAGTCTCTTCATCACCAACGCCCTGCGGGGCTGTTCGCGGGGCCGGGCTGTTCGCCACAGGGAGAGGTGGGCCCTGTCCGTCTCAGGGCTGGCCCAGGGTGGGGGTCGGGGGCCCTGGTGCGTGGGCTCTGTGTGGCCCCCGGGGCTCAGCCAAGCCTCCTGCCAGCAGACCCACAAGGACAGGCTTTCAAACAGGCACTCAATGAAATCGAGGCAGCCCCTGGAGAGACTGGAGAAGACGGAGGTCCTGCACTCCACACTTCCAGCCCCATCACTGAGCGCCGAGAGGCCAACGCCCTGTGGGCCCAGTGAGGCTCCCAGTGAGCACAGGGGCGTCCCCTCTCCTCCTCTTTCCTTTAGAAGAGACACGCATGTCTCCAGGGCTGTGGCATGTGCCCCCACCCATGCCAAAGCTCAGGAGCCTTCAGGTCAAGGCACGCGGGCACATATGCCCTCAGAGCTCCTGGGCACATCAGTCCTCCCACGACATACCTTTCAGGGCAACGGAGAGGTTGATGTCAAATGTGTAGGGCCGGTCATGGCAGAGATATGGCAGGGGCCTGGGGTCCTGGGAGGGCAAAGCACAGCACAGAGGTCACTGGCGGGCGGGCTGAGCTCACCCAGGCTGGGCCCCAGCGGCACCTGCGCCCCTAGGCGAGGGTCTAAGATGGCAGGGGCGTTCCCTCTCCAGGGACCCCACACTGCGCCACTGGATAGCAGTGGGGGGGTCATACTGTGGCGCTCCAGGAGAAGCAGCCATGGAAGGGACATCACCAGGTCAAAGGTCACAGGAGCCAAACCAGAGATGTCCCTAAAAGCCACGTGAAGGAGATTAAGGGAAGGCAGGCGGCAGATGTGCCGAGATGGGGAACGAAGCGTGGCCTGTGAGGAAAGGCAGGGCCTGCAAGGGCGTCGCAGGGCCCCTGGAAGGCGGCGGGTCACCCCCGGCGGGTGCTGGAGCCAGCTAGGGGGCAGCTTGCATGGCCGGGCCCGAACGTCTGCAGTGATTTCCAGAGCATGGCACGTGAGTCACAGAGGGACAGGAGACCATTTTTGGTGATTTTAAGTTATGAAACGGTGCAGCTAGTGACGCCAGCAGGACTACAGAGCTCCCTTCTTAATATATCATCAAGTGTTAAACCAGGAGCCACTCTGAGGAAAAACATTAGGTAAATAAAAGTTCAGAAGGGGAAACAGCAGCGACGGTTGGACATAAATGGTGTTGGGGAAGAGTGGGCATGGAGGAAAGGGGGGCCCAGATGTCACCAGCCAGGGCAAAGCCCGGTGACCACAGCCCCCGAGGAGGGCAGATGCCTGGAGGACAGGCAGAGAGGCTGTGGCCTGCAGCCCTAGGGAGACTGCACGGGGCCACTGCTGGCCACGGCGAAAGTCAAGTCCCGGGGACTGAAAATGGCCGGCGGCGGGCAGGGGTGCTGAAGCGAGGAGCGAGCAAGGGGCGAGTGTGAAAGCCCCACAGGACGCCGCTGGAACTGGCTTTGAGCAAGGGCGAGTGTGAAAGCCCCACAGGATGCTGCTGGAACTGGCTTGCAGGGAAAGACCTCAGGTTGTTTGCAGCACGGCAAATATGAGATGACCCCAGAGGCCGAGGAGCACGGGACAGCGGCGTGGGTGCAGGAGCTGCCCGGGTGGTGGGAGAGCCCCCAGCACGTGCATGTGGAGCTGCTCAAGGGAGGACGTGCAAATGGCTGGGAGCGCGGCCTGGATCCCCACAGAGAGGTCAGAATTGGAGAGGGGCGTCGTGGGGACTCAGGGACACTGGAGGACGAAGACAGGTCACATGCCAGCAGCCAAGGGCTGAGGGAATGTCAACAAGAGTGAGGGGCCACAGGAAGTCCACGCCGAAGGGGACGCAAAGTCATGGCACCGGCTATCAGGTCCCAGGTGATCCTGGCCAGGTGTTGCCAGAGATGGAGCAGCAGGCTGAGAAGGGAGGATTGAGACCAGGGCCCAGTGGTTCTGGGAACCAGAGGCTGCCGGGACGCCCTCGTGGCGGGGTCCAAACTGCATTCTATGAGTTGGGCTCCAGGCGGCGCCACTTGCACAGAACATGATTTCATGGTGCCCTGGGAGGTTGTGCAGTGTTTGTTCCTGCAAGGACTCCTTCTCCACCTGCTGGCCAGTTCCCCTGATCTTAGAAGATTCTCGAGGTTACAAAATTCTGTGTTTCTTCCAAGAACCATGCCAGGGTCGGGGAAACCATAAAGGAGAATGATGCCATAGCTGCCTGGAGATAACTGTGGCCAGGAACTCCCTGGCACTCTGCTGTGGGCATGCCGTGGGCACAGAGCATCCCTCCTGATGCAGGTCTGCACGGCTGGCATGTCCACTCAGTGGGCACACAGCCTCGGAGGGAGCACGGCTGGATTTGCGGGCTTCCTCAGAGAGTGAGCTTACCTGCTCTGGGTTAGGCACAGCAAAGGGCAGGAGAGCATCCATGGGCACCACCCACGGAGAGATGGTGGTCCCAAAACTCTTCCCAAGGAATGGCCCAAGAGGGACGTACTCCCACTTCTGAATGTCTCGCGCTACAGAAGAAGGGCAGACACGGGACTTACAAAGGCTGATCAGGGCCTCTCCCAAGACCCCCTCCTGACCTTGACCAAGGAGCAAAGCACCCAGCACAGCCCTCTCCACAAAGCTCAGCCCAGCCAGGGTGCCCCAGGACCAAGGGCAAGACCATTCAACACCAAGGACAGAGGTCCTTTGAGGACACTGTGCCAGGTTACAGCAAAGAGAAGGATGACGAAATGGTGATTCTTTGCCACAATTGGGAGGGAGACGGCACCATAAGCCCCAGGAAGTGGCGGGAAAGCTCATCCTCAGACTATGAGAGGCGATTCCTGGGGCTTATCATGCTGTCTTCCCCCCATGTGTGGCAAAGGGCTGAGAGCTCAGGCTGAGACGTTGGACCGTTTTGCTTCAAATCTTAGTTCAACAACTAATTGAAATCTCTCTGAGCCTCAGTTCCTCATCTGTAAAATGGGAATGATAGTATGGCCCACACCCTGTAGGACCAGTGGGAGGACAGATGTAGAGTGTTAAGCACAGGGCCTGACACGTACATGCTCAGTAAATATGAGTTACGGTGGCGGCCGTGTCCCTCTCCACTCATGTGGAGATTGGAGCTCGGAGGCGTTAAGAGAGTGGCCTGAGTTCTTAGAGCTGGAAGAGTCTGCTGACACCCAAACCCACGCTCTCAGTCACCGCGTCACCTGCCACGTTGGACCAGCGCCAGATCTTCAGCTGCTGTGACATTGTCCCAAGTCCCCAGCCTCCTCCCGCTCATCTCCACAGGAGCAGAGGGCCAGTAATTACCACTCCAGTCGTTCATCAGGACCATTCCAAAGATGTGCTCATGGGCCTTGGCAATGGGGATCGGCTCTCCCAATCTGTTTCCAGGGCCTACAAAAAAAGCCTGACATGGGGGAGAGTTCGTTAGAATCTGGAGCTGATCAGCCGTCCAGGTCACTTGTCACCTAGAGAGCAAAGGTCAGGTATTTCCACACTCCAGCCATGGACCAGGATGGCCACAGGGGCCGGGCGTGAATGCTGTGTTTCTAAGTCAGAGGTCAGGTGGTCACCTCAGGACAGCAGCGTGCAGTGGTGTGCCCTGCTCCCAGCCCCGGCCCTCGCTCCACGGCCCTGAGCTCCACAGCGGCCCCCTCCTTCCTGCAGTGTGTCCCAGGCCACTCTGCTCCTTCCTCTTCGTCCCTCACAGGCCTTGCCTTTTAAGACCTGACAGCTACGTGAGGCTTGTAAAACGGAAACAATCAGGGTTCGTATTCGTCTCAGGAAAAACCAGGCCAGGCACTGTGGCTCATGGCTGTAATCTCAGCACTTTGCGGGGCTGACGTGGGAGGATCATCTGAGCCTAGGAGTTCGAGACCAGCCTGAGCAGCACAGTGAGACCCACCTCTATAAAAAATAAACACAATTAGCCAGGCCCATGTCTGCAGTCCCAGCTACTTCGGAGGCTTACGTGGGAGGATTGCTGGCCAGGGAGGTCAAGGTTGCACTCCAGCCTAGGTGACAGAGCGAGAGCCTGTCTCAAAAAATACAAAATAATAAAAAATACACATTTAAAAAATGAAAAACCAAAAGACTGCCTCCTTAATGCAGCAAATAGTGCCAGACAGGGCACAGCCCACAGCCTCTGACCCCGATCCGTCACCCCACGGCCTCTCAGGAAAAGCAGCACGAACGTGATGCCCATGAATGAACAGACCAGCCAGACACCATTCGAAAGAAGAAACTGGGAAATCTCCTTCAAAAACACAGAGACCCAGCCACGACATTTGCAAAACTTAGTCACCATGTTATTTATTCTGTGACAGTATTTAAACATTGCAAAACTTCCATCAAGATAAAAAAAAAAAAAAACAAAAACAAAAACCCAAAGGCATGGTCCTATGGAGAATCCCACGACCTTCAGTCCGGGTGACCCGGGCTCTCCACCCCAACCGTTTCTCCACACGCGGACTCCCTGTCCTTTCTCTCCCCCTCAACAGGGACCAGCACAGGTGAAGCATCTGCCTACAGAGTCCTTAGATCTCGAGAGAAGACCACGGCCCCTAAACCAGGGCTCAGATGCCCTGCGCTGGTGACTCTCAGCTGGGGTCCTCCCAAAGTCTCACATGGCACCCTGGCTAAGGCAGGAGGAGGCATGGGCTGGCAGGGAGTGCCCAGCTACCCGTGGGCTGTTCGGCAGTGCTCATTTCCCTCCTCTGGACTGAATCCAGAGGAATCGCAGGGAAGCCCAGGAGAGACAGGGAGCTCCAGAGCAGCAGTCGGCCTTCCAGCCTGCCTCCCGCAACTGGGGCTCCCACGGCCTCGGCTTGCCTCGGTGGCCCCACGGCAGCTTCCTCACACCGTCAGTGACGTGGCCCCCAGAGCTCCCTGAAGCGACACCTAACGCTGCAGGTGCTGACTGTGGGAAAGCCCCTCCAGCTGCGTGTCTGCATTTCCCACGTGGAGCCTGACTCCGTCCTGGGGCATCCAACTATCCAGCAGAGGCGGAAGGCACTGCCAGGCTCCTCCTCCAGGTCAGCTCCTCCTGCCCATCACTTTCCTGGCCCCCTCACCTTCGGGCTGCCCAGACTTCAGTGTCCCCTCTGAAAAGCAGCCCTGGAGCATGAGGCATCCTTGGGTGGTGGGATGGACTGTACCCATCTCGACATCCAGGCTGGCAGAGCCCCATGGTTAAAAAGGCTGCTGCCACTGGGGGGCGCTGTGTGAGGGGAATTGGGATCTCTGTGTCATTTCTCACAACTGCATGTGAGTCTACAATGACCTCAACATAAAAAGTTTGGCCGGGTGCGGTGGCTCAAGCCTGTAATCCCCGCACTCTGGGAGGCCGAGGCAGGTGGATCACGAGGTCAAGTGATCGAGACCATCCTGGCCAACATGGTGAAATCCCGTCTCTACTAAAAATAGGAAAATTAGCCGGGCGTGCTGGCGCATGCCTGTGATCCCAGCTACTCGGGAGGCGGAGGCAGGAGAATGGCTTGAACCCGTGAGGCGGAGGCTGCAGTGAGCCCAGATCGTGTCACTGAACTCCAGCCTGGTGATAGAGCGAGACTCTGTTTCAAAAAATAAATATATAAAAATAAATAAATAAAAAGTTTAATTTAAAAAAGTGTGCAGCCCTAAAGTGACCACGGTTCTGAGGTTGTGTGGGTCCAGCAAGGGGGCTGATACAGTCAATTCATGAACATTGAGCTCACAGGCAGCGGCCTAACTCACCTGAACAAAGCTCATTAACACGCGTATTTTCTCCATAAGGCACATCAGAGTCTTTCCATGGTAGGGACGCCGGACGGCACTTAGCACTGCACTTGGGGCCATTATAAACAAACAGCAACGCCGCCAGAAAAGCACAGATATGCAAAAAACATGTCCCCGAATTGACCACAGAGGGCACGTGTTTACAGCGTGGGCTGAGACAAGAAGGCTGCCAGCCTCAGCTGGGCGTAAGGTGCCCATCAGGCGGCTGAAATTTTTCACTGCTCTGCGCATGTCCACGCGTGCCCACAAAAGCTCTGTGAATATTAATCTTGGACTTACAAATAAATGTTAGCAAGTAGGTGAATTCTCAAATACAGAATCTGCAAGTCATGAGGGCTGACCGTCCTTGTGATGGCCAGGTGGGACACAGAGCATTTGCCGATGTGGCTGAGAAGGAGAGGACTGGGCGGCTCATGGCACAGGCAGCATCCCAGAGGGCTCTCCCGCCAGGTGCCTATGGATCCCGCAGCAATCAAACGCCAAGCTCACTTACCATTTCCAGCTCCATGTCCAGGAGCTTGCACGCACCATATACAGGAGGCTTCGCTGGAATGACACCAGAAAAGGGGCTGCTGTGAGTGAGGCCACAGAACTCACCGCGTGGGAACAGAGGGGGACCCCAGCAGGGCCTGGACACTGGGTCACTTACAGTCATCAGGTTGCATCTGTCCCATGGGCCTTCGGATTGGGGTGCCAGACACCACGACGGAGGAGGCGCGGCCATGGTAGCCCACTGGTAAGTGCAGCCTGAGAAAGGAAGGTGAGAAAACCAGGGCATCAGAGGCGCTACATGCTGTCAATCAACTTTAAAACTGCAAAAATTAGAAAGAAAGAGTCGCCATATACACGTGGCTCAAAAATTAAAAGGTGCTTACAAGTTTTCATCCATGGATGAACAGATAAACAAACGGTGGCACGTACATACAGTGGAATATTATTCAGCCTCAAAAAGGAAGGAAATTCTGGGCTGGGCACAGTGGCTCACACCTGTAATCCTAGCACTTTGGGAGGCTGAGGTGGGCAGATCACCTGAGGTCAGGAGTTCAAGACTAGCCTCACCAATGTAGTGAAACCCCTTCTCTACAAAAATACAAAAATTAGCCAGGCGTGGTGGCATGCACCTGTAATCCCAGCTACTCGGGAGGCTGAGGCAGGAGAATCACTTGAACCCAGGAGGCGAAGACGGCAGTGAGCCGAGATCACACCACTGCACTCCAGCCTGGGCGACAGTGCAAGACTCCGTCTCAAAAAAAAAAAAAAAAGAAGAAGATATGGCCATGTCCTAACTCCCAGAAAACATGGAAAGAGTCTTGGTAGATACAATCAAGTTAAGGATCTTGAGATGCGATCATCCTGGATTATCCAGGTGGGCCCTAAATCCAATTAGAAATATCCTTATTAGAGACAGAAGAGAGGACACAGGAGGAGGAGGAGGCCACGATAACATGGAGGCAGAGGCTGGAGGGACACAGCCACAAGGCATGCCTGCAGCCCCTGGAAGCCGAAACCGACAGGGACAGGGACGGTCATCTAGAAGCTTCAGGGGGAGACGCCCCTGGTGACACCCTGATCGCACACTCATGGCCTCCAGAACTGAGGGGATAAATCCCTGTTGTTGTGGCATTTTCTTCCAGCAGCCCCGGGAAATGGATACAGACCCACACCACACCTCACACATGAAAGGAAATCCAGCTGGATTCAAGATCTAAATGTACAAAGAAAGGCTGGTACAAGCACTAGAAAAAAAACCCACAAAAAACTTCCAAATTCTTGGGGTGGAGAAAGCCTTTCTAAACATTGCCTAAAAGTAAATGCCTATAAGGAAAATGATTGACATGTTTGACTTTATAAAAATGCAAAACTCTGTATCTAGAAAGAGTGGCAAAGAAAAAAGATAAACTGGAGGAAAATATTTGCAGTGCATTGCAACAAAGGGTTAATCTCTATCACTTATAAAACACTCTTTTAAACTAATAATAGAGAAGTGACTGCATAAACTGGCAGAGTATGCAAAAACATCTGTGAAAAAATATGTAAGAAGGCCAGGCATGGTGGCTCCCACCTGTAATCCCAGCAGTTCGGGAGGCCAAGGCAGGCGGATCGCTTTGTGTCCACGAGTTTGAGATCAGCCTGGTCAACATGGCGAAACCCCATCTCTACAAAAAACACAAAAATGAGCCAGGCATGGTGGTGCGTGCCTTCAGTCCCAGCTGCTTAGGGGGCTAAGGCGGGAGGATGGCTTCAACCTGGGAGGTCAAGGCTGCAGAGAGCCAACATCATGCCACCGCACTCCAGCCGGGGTGACCAAGTGAGACTCTGTCTCAGAAAAAGAAAAAGAAAAAGAAAATATATCTATGTCACCGAGTACCAGTTTTGCCTCTGCAGAAGGGAACTGGACGGTGGCCCATAGGTGGTTGAATTCTGTTTTTCCCACTGCTTACCCTTAAGTACCTTTTGAATTCTCAACCATGTATATATAATACCTCTTTTTGCTGCTTTTAATTTTTTTAATGTTTGATAAATTATTTTGCAATATTTATGACATACAAAAACATGTAATAACAAAAGTGCCGCCAAGGAGCTAAAGAAGTAACACTTGGCTAATCCAGGGCAATGCATCCTTACGACCCCTCCCGGGTCTCACTCTCCTTCCTTCCTTTCCAGCCCCTCACCCTCGAGGAAACCCGCATGGTCCTCAATTCCCTGTATTTCTATATACTTTTATTACTGTACCATATTTTTGTGTGTGTGTTTTTTTTTTTTGAGATGGCGTCTTGCTTTGTCGCCAGGCTGGAGTGCAATGGCGCAATCTCGGCTCACTGCAACCTCTGCCTCCCGGGTTCAAGCGATTCTTCCGCCTCAGCCTCCCGAGTAGCTGGGGCTACAGGCACACGCCACCACGCCCGGCTATTTTTTGTATTTTTAGTAGAGACAGGGTTTCACCGTGTTGGCCAGGATGGTCTCGATCTCTTGACCTCGTGATCTGCCCGCCTCGGCCTCCCAAAGTGCTGGGATTACAGGCGTGAGCCACCGCGCCCGGCCATATTTTTGTGTCTTTTTATAAAAATGATATTTTGCTGTATATTTGGCTTGTATTACCTACCCCAAAAAATGTATTTTGTAGAAGACTGAGGCAGATTTAAACTTCCTTACATGGTGATATGTCAGTGATGTCGATGGCGAAGGGAAAAAAGCAAATATCGGCATAGGCTCGTTTCGTTAACTACGGAAATAAAATCTTATGCCTGTGCGCATACGTGTGGGCAGGCATGTGTGTCCTGGAGCGACGTACAGGAGGCGGCAAGTCCAGCTTGCTCAAAGTAGCTACCCCTGGAGAGTGGCTGAGGAAGCGCTCCCTTTTCTACCCACTTTGGTTCCCTTGTTGGATTAAATTATAAAACTCAATTGCGTGCAATGACGTGGATGTAATAATTTAAACAATTCAGATGAATGAAGGAGTTAGTAATCTCTCCCCATCCAGACACTCCCCTGAGGAATGCAGTGTTCATCTGGAGTCTAATATTTTTTGCCTTTCTCTATGGCCATACCAGCCTACGGAAATAATGTATGTATAAGTGTGTGCCTGTGTGTGTGAGCGTGTGTTAAGCTGAAGCATGGCCCTCCAAAAGAGATCCAGATCCTAATCCCTGGACCCTGTGGATATTGTTACATGCCAAAAAGGGTTTTGCAGATGTGATTAAGTTAGGAATCTTGAGATAGGGATACTGTCCCTGGTTATTTGGGTGAGCCCTAAATGTCATCACAAGGGTCCTCCTAAGTCAGAGGCAAGGTCAAAGGAGGGAACAGGAGACTAACAGTGGAAGCAAGTGGTTGGAGTGATGTGAGGAAGGGGCCGAAAGCCAAGGGATATAGGCAACCTCTAAGCTGAAAAGCCAAGGAAATGGGTTCTCTCCTAGAACCTCCAGAAGGAAATAGACCTGCTCACACCTTGACTTTAGCCAGTGAGACTGACTTCAGACTTCCGGCCTCCAGAACTAGAAGAGAATATATTTGTGTTTTAAGCCACTAAGTCTGTGGTAATTTGTTACAGCAGCAACAGAAAACTAATACAGTGTGTATGTGCATACATATTCCTCGTCCTTTTATAAAAGTGAGACACACTTTACATAACTGCCGATAGTTTACCTATTTCACTTAACATAGATCAATGCACAGCTCGCTTGATCTAAATCTTTCAGTAGCTACAAAACATTTCATATTGTGAACAGACCAATTTTTCAACCATTCCTCCACCAATAAGCATTCTGATGACTGCCAGCTCTGGGCCCTAGAAACTCTGCTAATTAACGTCCTTGCTCTTGGATAGAACCCACTGGTGCTTTTATTTCTGTAGGACAGATGCAGGAAAGTGAGCATTGCCGGTCAAAGAGGAGACACATTTTAAATTGTAAATGTTTTCCTCTACACATTTTCTGTAGTGTTTGGGTTAATTCCAATAAAGGTATGTTACCTTTATAATAAAGGCTATGTAGCCTTTATTAAAGGCTGTAAAAAGTCACAGCTGCAGGCCGTCTTGCATCAAACATGGCTAGAGAAGGCCTGTTTGCTCTTATTGCAGAAGGACTGGGGGCAGGGATGGCTGCGGATCCCACGCTGGGTTTCAGACACAGTCAACACTCATTTCCCAGGTCCCAGCTCTCCTCTACTTCCTGGTGCTCCTGCCCACAGCTGCTGGGATCCTGGCACACGGGTGACAGCCAGCTCTTCTGGGTCTGGGCAGTCCACTGGGCCATCACCACCAAGGACACACAGATAGACAGGTCGAGGCTCGCTGGGGAAATTACAGCCTGAAGCGTGAACAGGGCAAGAGCCTCTAATATTCGCCTGTCTCACGTGGAAGCCTGGAGCCTGGGTTCCGGGCTCAGATTCACCTTCTTCTGCAGCCTTGCGTTGTTTCTCAACGTCTCTGGCTGGATCTGCTCTCTCTCCCTTCCCTTCTGCTTCATCTTGGTTCTAACAGGCCCTTCCTGTCATGGCATAGCCTGGAAACACTCGAGAGAGAGTCAAGCCCTGTCCGTACCCCAGCTCCTGTGTGTGGCTGGCGGCACCGGGCCTGGGGTGTATGCCTTCCTTCTGTCCAGGCCCTCTTCAGTTCCAAGGAACCATGACACCCAGGGGACAACACAGAACGCAGGCCAAGGATCCCGGCTCTGCGTCCTCAGCTTGGTCAGCGGCCAGATCTGGGGGCTGGGAGACGGGCTTTGGTCCTGTCGTGCTCAGGCAAGCCGATCTTTCTCTGAGCCCATTTCCCCATCCGTAAAATGGGGCTTACAATCATGGCCTTGTGACATCAGAGAGCTACCCGGAGGATCAAACCGATGAACGAAATGGGTCACATGTTGAGGAACATACAGCACTGGGCACATCTGAGGATGCTCGTTCATCAGAAAATGTAAGTCTGGAACATGCTAGCATCTAAGACTTGCCCACAGTACGGTATACACAACTTATAAATGAAAGACTCCAGAAGGAGCGAAGTGATTCAGGGAATCCAATTCCAACCCCTGCTGTCCAAAGGAGCTTAAGAGACTTGCCCTTCAACCCGCAGCAGGTACGGAGCCAAGCTGAGCGGGAGACCAGAAGCTGAGACCAGGGCACCCAGAGGTCGCAACATTGTAACTGCCTTTCCTCCCCTGTTTACTTTAAGAACTTGGTAGCTCCTGAGATAAACATGCTGCTGGAAATGAAAAGGCAGACTTTGAACTCGGGCAAACATTTGCCTCGGGACATACCAATTTGGCATCAATGCATTCTCCTTGCCTCTGAACATGACTCCGATGTTGGTAGCGTGCTGCCGAGAGGAATAGAAGTCAGTGTAGTCTCCTGCAGAGCAAAGACCCAAGGGACCCCATCAGCAACCTAGATGCCTCAGAAGGATGGACCGTTCCAAGCACAGGAGCCACGAGCGTGCACACAATAGTGCTTGCGCGTCCCGGAGCCCAGCCTGCATCCACTACTCAGCAGTGACAGCACCAAATTCAGCATCCAATATCCTCACCGAAGATTTGCTTTTAGAGCCCTCAGCTGAGAAACAATTAAGAAGTCAGGAGTCTAAACTTTCTGACACCGACAGTGGAATGTGAATACCAACTCGCTGACTCCATCCCCCTTCTCTCGCTCCCGACTTTAACCACACACAACTGCCATTCCCAAGTCCCCACAGGCTCCCTCACCACTCCTGTGCTGACTGACTTCTCCCTTGTCCCTGTGTGTTCAAATCCTGGCAACTCTCTGAGGGCCCCTCCTCCCTGAAGCCCTCCCTGCTCTCTCTAGCAGGATCTCGGCCCCCTCCAAATCCCCTCCCTGAATCCTTCTGGGGCAGGCTTTGCTTTGCACTGGTGCTCTGGTTACGTGTGTGCACAGCTTTGCTGGCCTGTGGCCCTTCCAGGACAGCCCCAACCCAGTCTTCATTTCTTAGACTCTGTCCCAGTACCCAGGACAAGGACTTGCACACTGCGCATGCTAATCAGTGCCTGTCGATTATGATGAACTGAACGGGGTGGCCAGTAAGCTGCGGGCATCATCTACCATTCGGAGAATTAAAAATCTGCAAGAAAAACCAGCTGGGACAGTCTGCCTGTTTTATCTTCCTAAATCTCTCCCCCGTCCCCCCCTCAAAAAAAACAGCTGGGTATTCACCAGTACCAACTGCCTAGACTAGCAATGGTCGTGGTGACGGGTGCGGAGAGGAGGAAAAATCCCTGGGACAGGGGAGCCTTCGCGGCTGCTTCCCATCTTTCGTCCCAATGCACAGAAGTAATAGCAGAGAGGTTTTTCAAAACAATAAATTCGTAACAAAAAAAATAGAAAGGGCACCATCAGTCAAGCAGACATGATGAGGAATGTCTGAGAGACATCTGCTTTGTACAACAAATCGCTTGCCAAAAAACAGCACAGTCCCATGAGCGCATGAGATGGGGGAGTGAGAGGGGCTGGGAGGGGGCAGGCGACTGGGCTCCTGTCCCCAACCCCACCCTCCAGCCAATTAGCCCAAGCAGCCCAGCAGCAGAGGACTCTCCCAGAGAGGCACTGTGCCCCGGCGAGGGTCAACCGGCCCTCCCTCAGCTCACAGGTGCCCGGGTGACCCAGCAGAGGAGGCCTGTGACAAGGAGGTGGGCTGTGCTTCGGGCCGCAGGCTGAGCCAGCCTCTGTGCTTCAGGCTGAGTTTCAACAGCTCCAACTTCCTGAATGACGCTCCAACCAGACATCCTGCCACCTGCTCAAAACGGGGCCCTTACAGCCCTCGGGCCTCTTTCCTCAAAACTGCTGACTCACAGACTGAGCTCAGAGAACTTGTCCCACAGCCTTTGGGGGGAAGGACAGCAATTTACCGTGCAGGGAGCCATGAAGCTAGTCATGAACTTGAGCAGCCTGCAACTCACTACCTGAGGCGAGAGACGGCCTGAGTTAATGCCAGGCCTGCGTGCTGAGAAAGTGCAGCGATGGGAAGCGGGTAACAGCCCCAGAGCCCCTCCTCCATCTCCTCCCCAGGAGGGACCCCCCACCCAGACGCAGCACCAAAGCACCTGGCCACAAAGCCGCTCCATTCTCGTCTTGCTGAACTCACCTATGGCGGCTGGAAGGTGCATCGTGGCAGACGCCTGGGAGACGAATGCGCTGAAACACAGAACCAGGGGCTTCAAAGTCAAGTAGGCAGCAAAGCGCGGTCCCACCCACAGGCTCAGTCCCGACCATCCCCAAGGTGACCGGCAATCTCCAGTGGGCACCTCCAGGCGGGCCTGGGGCCAGAGCCATGCTGAACCTTTCACAGCTGACAGGGCATCCACCCACTGGATGGATATATTCTACCCTAACAAATGGGACTAGACAAGTGGGAACTCTTTCCTACTCTAGAAACCAGATGAGGGCACAGAGGATGCTGATGATGGCTGGCTGAGTAAGAGAGACGGCCAATGGGCCCGGCCTGGCCTAGCTTGGACAGCTCCAGTCCAGGCACCCAGGCAGTCCGAGTGCTCCCCACGCCCTCCCGTCAATAGCCAGCCCAGGCAGGGGCTGCATGGGGCCGGTTCTGACTTGGCCACACCGAGGCTGCCAGGCCATGACGCAGAATGGCACTGACCAGCACACAGTCCTCATCTACTGTGCTGCAGCCCTTCCTCCCCGCCAACGACCACGTGCTTCTCACCGCTTCCGAAGTTCCGTGTCATCTCTGAGCCTGGCTTGGCTCACAGACAGCAAGTTCTGCAAGAACACTCTCGCCTCCTTCCAGGCAGCCTGCCCCAGGCCCATGAAGCTGTTGAGTGTAGGCTAAGACCAAAACAGGGAGAAAGATCAACACAGGAAAGCTTGGCGAGGATCCCTCCTGCCAATGCGAGGCCAGGAGCCGGCCAGCCCCCGCCACACTTCTCCCATTGACCCAAACTCTCAGCACTTCTGCGCTTGGTTTTGCCGTCTGCTCATCAAGCTGGAGAAAAGCATATACTCTTGACGTTGCCGCATGCCCTCGTGCACCTGCACCAACTGTCCGAGCCCAGGCGCTGCTGCCGGGCACAGCAACCGTGCTAAGCTTGGCCTGGCCCACAATGGAAGGTGACCATGTCCTTCCAAGAGAGGCACACTCCCGCCTGCAGAGTGATCCAGTCCAAACTAATTCATTTCACATCAGTTAAGAGGAGGTTTTGGGCCAGGTGCGGTGGCTCATGTCTGGAATCCCAGCACGCTGGGAGGCCGAAGTGGAGGATCACTTGAGCCCAGGAGTTCAAGACCAGCCTGGGCAATATAGTAAGACTTCATCTCTATTTAAAAAAAAAAAAAAATTCCCACTCTGTCACCCAGGCTGGAGTACACTGATGTGATCTCAGCTCACTGCAACCTCTGCTTCCTGGGTTCAAGCAATTCCACTGCCTCAGCCTCCGGAGTAGCTGGGATTACAGGCGTGCACCACCACACCCAGCTAGTTTTTGTATTTTTAGTACAAAGGGGGTTTCACCATGTTGGCCAGACTGGTCTCGAACTCCTGACCTCAAGTGATCCGCCTGCCTCGGCCTCCCAAAGTGCTGGGGTTACAGGTGTGAACCACCATGCCCAGCCTCTATAAAAAAAATTTTTTTAATAGGCTGGATATGGTGGCTCATGCCTTTAATCCTAGCACTTTGGGAGACTGAGACCAGCAGATTGCTTGAGCTCAGGAGTTTGAGACCAGCCTGGGCAGCATGGCAAAACCTCACCTCCATTAAAAATGCAAAACTTAGCCATGGTGACATGCACCTGGGATGCATGTCACCATGCAGCCTCCCAGCTACTCGGGAGGCTGAGGTGGGAGGATCACCTGAGCCTTGGGAGGCTGAAGCTGCAGTGAGCTGTGATCATGCCACTGCACTACAGCCTGGGCAGCAGAGGGAGGGCTTGTCTCAACAACAACAAAAAAGCAGAAACTCTTTCCTACTCTAGAAACCAGACAAGGACACAGATGACGCTGATGATGACCAGCTGAGCATGAGAGTTTTTTTAATTTAAAAAAAGAAGAGGTTTTGTAGCCAATGAGGCATAGCAGAAAAAGCTCTGAAGCTTCTAGCTGTGCAGCTTGGGAAAACCGTGTCTCATTCCAGAAGTTCAGGTCCCCATCTGGATGTTCAGGTCTCCGTAGGAATTCCAATTCCTATGGGAGGACTGAAGGAGAGGATGTGTGCGAAGCTCCTGGCACACAAGAGGTACCCATAAATCCCACCCTCCCTCCTGATCCATGCCATGAGAAGATGCTCTATCAAAGCAGCGGACCATTTACAGGGAAGCAAATTCGTGCCCACCCCTTGTGAACATGTCCTCAGGGCTGACTCCTCCCTGGCTGCTTCTGCAGAACTGGAGACCAGGGCTCGTAGCTCCCTCCCTCGGGGGCCCTCACAGGCCTTAGACAGGCAGAGGCTCAAACAGCTTGACAAGGAAAGTAACCAGAGTTCCTGAAGAGCTTCATCTCAGAGACAAACAGGAACGATCGGACTGCAGACCCAACAGTTTTTTCACCTAGGAACTCGCCCTGAGGTCAGAAGCCGCCCTGAGTCGTCCCAAGGCCACCTCCTACTAGCTTGTCTGTCTCAAAACAACCTCAGCCTTATCCAAGTATAACCTGAGACCTCCAATGGCATGACCTCTGTCGGAAATGGAACACAAGGAGCATTTTCTTGTTGGCACCCGCAGTAAGTGCCACTGAGGTCAGGAACAAGCTGTTTTGTTTTATTTATTTACTTACTTATTTAATGAGATGCAGTCTCACTCTGTCACTCAGGCTGGAGTGCAACGACGTGATATCTCAGCTCCCTGCAACCTCCACCTCCCAGGTTCAAATGATTCTCCTGACCAGACTCCTGAGTAGCTGGGATTACAGGCACCCGCCACCACGCCTGGCTAACTTTTGTATTTTTAGTAGAGACAGGGTTTCACAATAGTGGTCAGGCTGGTCTCGAACGCCTGACCCACCTCGGCCTCCAAAGTGCTGGGAGTACAGGCATTAGCCACTGCGCCTGGCCCATTTCACAATGTCTTACCTCACTGAAGACATCCTGGTGTTTGGAGAGGACAGGCCCAGTGAAGAGGGGCTTGATGACGCTGAGGTCCAGTATCTGCTCGCCAATAGCCACGCCTATCCTCGGTCTTGGCTGGAAGGATGAGGACATGGTCAGCACCAGAAAAAGCCCCTGGCTGGGCTTGGCTCATTTACTCAGCCTGTCTACTGACGAGCCCAGGGGTCCCCCTTTAGATGGGCCTGTATGCACAGTGGACTGAGGAACCACGTCCTCAGCAGCCTGCCTCAGCTCCCTTGTGCCATCTCTGCTGCCAGGACTAAAAGGAAAAAGAATCTGTGTTCCCTGAATGGGAAATAAATCAAATATCCCTTGGACTTGAGGAAGAGCAGCCAGCCTGGTCCCAGCCACTTACCTGGGCAAAGTCCCCTGCAAAGTTCCCCAGGCATTACATAAATGCCTCCGGTGATGAGGAGCTCACCACCTCACCAGGAGGTTGGATTATTTTCCAGGTTTAACCTAGGCCTCGACTCAGGGTAATTCGGCTGTGCGGTGAAGAGTGAGTGCCTGACGCACAGTGCTGAGGGCCAGGCGGCTTGGATTAATCAGCTCTGTTGTGGCTCAAATGGAGGAGAGGTCAGGTTCTAAGGGAGCGCAGGAAGCCAGACTGCTCAGAACATCCAGGGGAAGTTCCCTTCTGCACCATAAAACCCCAGCTTCAGCAAAGATGTCTTACATATTTGTAAGGTCTGGTCTTTGTCACCACAACCCTGAGCTTTGCTGGTCAACAAAGAACCAGAGGGCACGTCTGCAGACTCAGCTTCCTGGGGCTCTGTCCTGAGCCAGGCTTCCAGCTCTCCCGAACGACCAGCTTGGCCATTTCAGTGCCAGTGAGCTTAGTGGTGGGATTATTGGCTGGTCTTATCTCCACTGACTGCTCATTTGGGTGGGCTGAGAAAAGTTGGCCATTTCTCCATGCATGTCAGCTCTTGGGATGAGGGGTAGACCAGAGCCACACTCCTCATCTGAGGTCCCAGCAGAGCCTACCCTAGAAAGGGCTGCCTGGAGAGCTTAGCTATTCATGCTCAGCCCCAGTGCCAGCTCCCTGGGCCTCAGTCTTCCCTCCTGAAAATGGCAAATCTACTGCAGTAGGCAGAGAGCTGAACCACCCGGATCCGAGTGGCTTTCCACTCAGGGAACGTGCAGGACAGACCATTGGGCCACATCTCTGACCCTGGTCCCCACACCCAGCGAAGGCAAGCAGGAGCCACCTCCGCTGAGCAACCTCCAAAATAGGGTCACAAGCACGGCTGTCTGCCACCTCAAACACAAACGAGCCCAGAAGCATCGGGTAGTGAGTCACTGCCCTTGTGCTTCAAACTGTGACCTGAGGACCCAGGAAAAGTCTGAGAGTGAGTCCCTCTACTTTCATCCCTGGGAGTTATTTTCTTCAGCATGAAAGTAGAGGGGGCTCGCAGGTCGGATCCAGGATTCCCAGGCTCCCATCTGCTCCCTCATTCACCATCTTATCTCTTGGACAAGTCCCTGGTCCTCTCTATGCGTCAGTTTCCCAACGGCAACTTGAAGGAAACAAGCTAAGGAGGGAGGCTCCTGTGTCTGACTTCCAGAGAATGAACGTGTATGGCCTCTGTTTTCTAACAGTTGGTTACGTCAGATATAAGGTTGTCCTCCATGTGTCTGACTTCCAGAGAATGAACGTGTATGGCCTCTGTTTTCTAATAGTTGGTTATGTCGGATGTAAGGTTGTCCGAAGGAAAGCATTACCCAACTCTCAGCCTGACATAGAGCGGGAAGTATGGGATTGGGAGGCTGACACTGACAGATGTGGGGATCAACCCCATATCTGCCTCTTACTGGCTGTGAGATCTGGAGCACGATGCTTTGCCTCTCTGGGCCTCCGTTTCCTCATCTGTAGGATGGGAACAATAACTTCACCACAGGTTTATTTTGAGAATTCAATTAATATCTATAAATCTCTCCCCACAAGAACAGACACAGGATAGACACTATTCATGCCGCAAACATTTACAGAGCATCTTCTCGGTACCAGGCTGGAGAGACCCCAGGGACTTTAACAAGGCACTCAGCAAAGCAGCTCCACACTACTACGGTCCCGTCCTCAGAGGCCACCAGCCCCGCCTTCACAGAGAGTGCCCCTATACACCTTACTCGTCCATGAGCAACCAGAAATGGAGGGAAGATGTCTTCTGTGTCTTTGATCCCCAACTCCCAGCCCAGGCAAGGTCTGGACAAGAGTTGGGGTCCGTAAGCCTTCGCTGAATAAAAAAACGAAAAAGTGATGGCTGGATTCACTGTTGTTCTACTCAAATTAGGAAGGGCTGGCTGCTGACATGGGGGAAGGGAGGTTTTGCCTTGACAACTAGTCTTGCCGGGCAAGGCAGCCATCACCGTTGGAACGTCCACAAGCCTGCAGAGAAAGCTCCAGAGGATTGTTCAGCTGGAATGCCAAAGGGGCCAACTCTCCCCTGCCAGTGCTCTGTGAGACGATGGCGGGATGGGGCACTCTCTGCCAGACATCTGTAGCAGCTGTCCTGCACATGCTGATGTTCAAACGGCAGGACATGCTGTCTGAAAGCGCCCAGCCACACTCTAAGGGATAGTAACTCGATCCCCCTGAGAAGGCAAGTCAGAGCACCCTACTGGGGTGTGCCTGCCTCTCACAAATGTTTCTAATGGATTTGTGCTCCCAGGAAAGGTGAGGGCGGACACATCTGCCGAGGGCAAAGTGTTCCAGGTAGGCAGACGGAGGGCTCTGTCTCCAGAAAGCATGTTGGCCATCACAGGTTAAGGTTTAACATGCCTCAGATTGTGTCCTCCAGGGGACTGAGTGTCCACTTTCTGTGTCCTTGCAACATCTGCTCAGCCCAGCCAGTTGTGAAACCACAAACTGACTCTTCTAGAACAAGGCACTCACCGCAGACAGGCCCACAAAGGCAAGCCACGTGCCTCCAATGACAAGCCATGGGGGAAGGCAGGGACCCCACTTCCCAGGAAGAAGCAGCTGCCAGGCCCCTCATTTAGCAAGCATTTCCTGTTTCTAGGGTTCTATGGCTTACAGAGCTGAATCGGGAGTTTAAAGCTGGGAGCAGAAATCTAAGCCAAAAATAGCCAAAAAGCCAAGGGAATCTGCTTTTCCAACCTAGGGACCCTCTTATTATCTATTTGCTGATACTCCCAGTTTTCAAATACTTCTTTCTACCAGTCAGACTACACTGACTTAGTCAGTTTGTTTCCCGCCCTATTTCTTCTGATCAGTAGAGAAATGCCAGGGGGCCCTCACCAGGAGGTGAAAGAATTTCAGCTAAAGGCAGAGGCACTTGCCATCTTAGATCTCAGAGCTCTTAGCCAGGAAATACGCACGCCCCTCTGAGCTGCTACATATACCGGTTAACATTTCCCGGGTTCTAGGGTTAGAGGCTACCCAGCGAGATGAACCACCAGCCCTGACCTGGTCTCTTGGGGGAGAGAAACACACCACAACCACCTTGGCACAGGTAACAGAATCCTGCTTGCTCTGCTTGTCTGGGAGAGTGACACGCTTCATTTCATTTTGCATTTAATTCTCAGCAAACCTGCGGACATTGAGGCTGAAAAGTTACATAACGTGCACAGCCAGAAAGTTACGGGGCGGGACTCGAGCCCACAGGCACTCTCCGGGAACTATCTTAAGAGAAAAATGGCCCAAGCCTCCATCCAGCCCCCCGCTCCACTGCACTCCACTCCCTCCCCGCGCTCGGAAGCCGAAGCCCCTCTGCTCACGTCGCCTCTGGTGGAGAAAACGCCGTAGGGCAGGTTGTGGATGGGGAAGTCGGAATCCTCGGCCACCGGGATGAAGGACATGCTGGTGAGCACCCGACCCTGGTGTGCGGACAGCGGGACTGAACTCGGCCGCTGCCGTCAGGTCCGGCCCCGCCCCCGGCCCGCCCCCCGGCCCGCCCCCGGGGCCTCCCCTGATGACACAGCAGGGATCCCGGAGGCTCCCGCCTGCCTTTTGGTCTCGTCGTGAACACCCCGCCCCCGAACCCCGAACCCTGCCCTTCCCCTAGCCCCGCCCCCGCGAGCCCCAGGTCCTCCTCAGTCTCTCCTCCCTCCCCGAGCCCCGCCCCCTTGACCCCGCCCCGCGAGCCCCAGGTCACTCACAGTCTCTTCTCCCTCCCCTAGCCCTGCCCCCCTTGGCCCCTTCCCCTCGAGCCTCAGGTCCTCCTCAGTCTCTCCTCCCTCCCCTAGCCCCGCCCCTCCCTTGGCCCCGCCCCTCGGGCCCAGGTCACTCACAGTCTCTCCTCCCTCCCCAGCCCCGCCCTTCCCTTGGCCCCGCCCCCGCCCCACCGCTGTCCGGTCCGCAAGTCCACCTCGAGGAGATGCGGTTCCAGCCCCCGCTCAGGGCAGCTGGTCCTACCGAGAGCAAACCCTAGCTTCGCATGTAAGGCTCTGGCATGCATGACTCCAGCCTTGCTCCCCGCAGCTGCTTCCGTGCTCTTCAGCTCAACAGGACTCTCGTCCGCGTCCTGGAAACAGCAGAAACTTTCTCCCCAGAAGCTGCTTCCTGGGCTTCAGAACACCACCCAGTCGCGTCCTTTCTCCCTTCATAAACCATGCTGCTCCTGCCAGCCATGGCACTTCCACTCGTGTGTCAGCGAAGGGGACAGTTATGCCTATTAGGAAGGCTTGGATTAATGAGAACTAATATTCTAAGAAACATAACTCACCTGTTTCACGTGCCAGTGGTAAAACGACGTTGACGAGCTGCTCGACCTCGGACCAGTTACTTAACCTCTCTCTGCCTCAGCCTCCTTCTCTGTACAATGGTGATCATAATGGTTCCTACTTCACAAAGCTGATGTGAGAATGGAATGGATCAATATTTGTGAGCGCTTAGAATAGCGCCTGGCATAAGAGATTCTGTGCGCGTGGAAAGAGAGAGAAGCGAGGGGAGAAGAGGAAGGGGGAGGATAAAGGAAAGGAAAGAAGAGACAGAGGGAGAAAGAAGAGGAAGGAAGGAAAGAAGAGAGAGAGAGAAGAGGAAAGAAGGAAAGAAGAGAGAGAGGGAGAAAGAAGAGGAAGGAAGGAAAGAAGAGAGCGAGAGAAAGAAGAGGAAGGAAGGAAAGAAGGGAAAGGCAGATTATCTTAGGGTGCTTCAAGGCGTTGTCTAATCACTCACGTGCAGTCAGCTGCAGTTTTTTGAGCCATGTCACAGCCAGGACACTGGGAGCACGCCAGACTGAGTGTGGTGGTGGTGGTGTGAGTCAGGCACACTTTAAACGGCCAGGATGGCGGCTGAACGCTGCAAAAGTGGACGGCAGTCTGGGCAAGGATTCCCTGGAGACCCCCGAGGAACCGCACAGTGACTGCGGGGACAGGGGCTGCCGTGCGGCCGGCTGGGGACCCCTGAGATCACAGGCGTGACCAGCGATCACGGGGAGGAGTGCGGCCTGGGCACAGCTTCTTGGCTCTCGTCTCCTGCCCTCAGTGGCTCTGCAAAGTGCTGGCTTCCGTTCTTTTTAAGTCCGCCCTGGGGAGAGAAGGAAGGTGGTCTGACTTGTTCTGGCAGGTTCCTGAAAGGGGAAAAGAAGAGGGGTGTGTCCCAACCTGGTGGTCTTACAAAGAGGCCTTCCAGGCAGCACGTGACCCCTGCCTAATTCAAGCTACTCCTCAGCTGCAAGGCGATGAACTGTTTCCCCGATCTGCAGTCGCCCTGGACCTCCCCACCAAAAGCAGGAGCCTTCTTACTCCATGCGCAATGCTGTCAACACGAGCAAAACTCCTGGCACGGAATAGGTGCTGCATGAACGCATAAGTCATTAATACAAAGCTGTCGCCAAAAGGAAACGCAGCGATAACCAATAAGCCCGTCCTCTATGCCAGGGCGTGGGGAAAGGCCGGCAACTCACATCTTTAATTCCTTTTTGGTGGAGTATGTGTTGTGTGGGGGACGCTAGGCCGGGAGCCTCTGCTGAATACACAGAAGCTAACAAAAGCCTAAATGATAAAACCCTTGGAGACCGAAAAGCAAAATCTTTTAGGGAAAGGAGGTAGGGCAGAAGTATGTGCGGGGAGGAGACGGCTGACGATGGAGTGAGATTTCATAGTTTTAAAATAGACTCAACCAACCCACTAATTATACATAGTGTCTGAAAACGCCAAAGATGCTCTCTATTTGGAAAACAGCATTCGAAATAACTTGCAAGTATACTGTATTTTTTTGTTTTCATTTTTTGGAAGTGAATGTGTTGGCCATGTGCATCGCAACAGTTATTTTAAAATAATTTTAAAAGAAAGATATTGCCTATAATCCCACCAATGTAGTCTTCACATTTTCATGTTTTTTAAAAACCCATGCCATTTATATACACATGACTTTTCCATCCTTATCAACTTTACATAGATAGGCAGGTGTGGTGGCTCACGCCTGTAATCCCAGCACTTTGGGAGGCCAAGGCGGGTGGACCAC